>JBAMHV010000006.1:9281458-9294557 GCA_037177535.1 Pseudomugil gertrudae | reverse complement strand
ATGGTGCTGAACATGTCCATGGTGCTGAACATGTCCATGGTGCTGAACATGTCCATGGTGCTGAACATGTCCATGGTGCTGAACATGTCCATGGTGCTGAACATGTCCATGGTGCTGAACATGTCCATGGTGCTGAACATGTCCATGGTGCTGAACATGTCCATGGTGCTGAACATGTCCATGGGTTATTCGCTCTCCAAGGTGCTGAAGCTAAAGAAAGCACTTCTCTCAAGTTTTCTCGTCTCCCCCATAAATTTACTCTTGAGTTTTACAGGCTTTAAGTGTGCACTAACCTCGACAGTTTTTAGGGGTTGGGCTATTATATCCGATAAACTGTCGCTCGACGACTAACAGGAAACCACAACTCATCCTGAAGAGGTCATATCGTTTAGCCTGGAGGTTCCCGAGCTTTGTCATATCAACAACCTTTTACACGAGCACACAACTGAAAACCTTGACTCTATACCTCAGTGGATACGTGTAAAATGAAAGCCTGGTAAATGGGCCCCTGTAAAGATCAATTAAGATGGTGTTCTGTAAAACATAAAAATGCATGTGCTGCTATAAATTTTCATGTGTTGCAACAAATGCAAGATTTCTGTCAGAGTTCTGACTCCGTCTGATTTTACCCAGTTATCATAAATATATAATATAATAAGCTTGGCCAATTAGTTTACAAACAAGCAGATATTTGGATGTGTGAGTTAAACAAATATAACGACGATAACAGTAAAAAATAATGTCTCATTTAAAGGAGTATAACCAATAAGCATACGTAGTTTTTATTCATATGTCAAATTACTGTCTCATTAAAAGGGTTTAATAGCCTCTTCTCAGCAACAAGTTATAGCACGACAAAGGCTAGTATGTTGATTATTTTGCTTCTATTTCAAACAAAAACTAAGTTAACCACCAAGATGGTCCCAAAGTATCAACGTCTTGTAACTTTCACGCACTTTATCTGCACAAATAAAACAGTAAAATGAAGCTCATGCAGATAATCCGCTCTTCTGCTTTACGGTACAACTATATTTAGCTATTATCAAGCCCCCATATCGAAGTCAGAGAGCTGCAGGGGGAGGCAGATGAAGTTAAGTTGGTCGGAGATACAACGCGCGCCCTCCCCTCCTTCACGCGCCTCTCGGGCTACTCGCAGCTCCTCAGAAGTCTGCTCGAGGACATTCCGGGAACCATCTGTTTCCGGCACAACGCCGGGCGCGAGGCATGCAGGAAGCGAGGAAAGATGGTCGTCTGCCAAGGCGCGCGATGTGAAATACCGCCCTCCCCCTCCTCGCTTGAACCCTTATCCGTCTTGTTTTACACCTAACAGGAGAAATGAGGTGTTGCAGAGCAGAACGGAACATCAAGCTAATAACTCTGCAGGAGGAGAGGGTGTCAGATGAGAGCATTTTACAGTGCATCAAAATATACTGGGAAACTCGTAATAGCAGTTTTGGCTAGTCCTCCTGACACAGTGCATGACACAGCTCACAAAGGCAAATAACATGCGTCTTCTGTCTGTTTTCTGATCAATGGAAGTGAAAGAAAATGTTTTTGTTTGTCAATAAAGCCACTGCATCCTGAAGAGTTTGGTGAGAAAATGGGTTCTCCACTTGTTTCCATTGTAACAGTGTGGTTTCTCCTGCAAAGATGAAATGATGTGGCCTGCAGAAACATCACTTTACACAAAAATAACCTGCAGACGCTTAACAGCGAGTGGAAAGAGTTAACAGGATCATCGCCTGAGGGTGAGGAAAAGGGCTTCTATTCATGTGTATTGAACAGAAATGGTCTTTCTCCATCATACACATATGGTTTTTTCCATGCTGTTTCATTATATGAATTTCTGTTTGAAAAATGAACACCGCACTCTTATTGAAGGGCATATAAAATGTTTTCAAAGGCCAAAATCTACGTTTATATTTTCAACTTGATTGACTTTACTTTTGAGCTTACATGCTGCAAGATACAAAAGACAAAGTGTAGCATTAACTATTAACAGAACAGACAAAGCACCTTTAAATAACTTGTTTAGAATGGAAAAAAAAACATTGCAGCAATCCTGCCAGGTACAATGCCAATTAGCAACAATCGTAAGTCATAAAAACAGGTCTGGCAATTAGCACCTGGTACTGTGAGTTTTCAGGCATTTCATCTCAAAATGAGGCAAAATATTTGTGAAAAAAAGTTTCTGGCAACAAAACTTTTTATTAACAGAACAAATTAAATTTTTTAATTAATAGAGATATGATGAACATATTAAAATAACATTAAAAGGCTGAAAGAGTAACTTCAAGGAAGAGAAATTACTCCTTTTTTCTATTTTTTCCGATCAATGTTTCATGATAAATCCGTTATTTTCCTAACTCATGCATTTCCTCACAAATACAATGCATGCTTCTTTCAGCCATGCTGAAGCTGCTTACAGAAGAATGCTATTCCTTTTGGAGAGTGATATTGATTAATGAGAACCTTGTTGTCACACACGGTGGATACTGGAGACTGATCACTTCAGATCAAAACAAAGGATCCAGGTAAGCAGAGGAACAGTAAGTTTAACTGACAGCTGTACACACAGTGTTGTTAGTCGCAATATGACTGTAGAGGTGAAGAAAAAAGAGGAAATGGAAACAAAGGAAGTGGTCCCAAAGCAGAGCACTATTAAGATGAAGTTGAAAGTAGTAGAGAAAGAGAGAGAGAGAAGGAAAGAGAAAGGGAAGGACGAATGAGGGATAATTGCATTAGAAAGTAGAGAGGACCAAAAGGAAGGAAATGATTAGAGGAGAAAGGACTGATATCCGATAGAGAGAAGGAGGAATGGAGGAGGGAATGGGTGGGAGAGGAGGGTTCACTTACTGCCTTCTGTTCAATACATACTGACACGCTTTCTGCGTGTCAATACACACCATGTGTGTGTTTGTGTGTGCTGTGGTACAGGTCTGTTAATACTAGTTTAGCATCCTCTCTCACTTGTCCCATCCGTGCTCTCCCAGGAAATTTCATGTCAGTCCTGCTTGTTCCGTGCTTCTGGTTTCTTCTTCAACTCTGGTGTTGTCTTCTTCAGTTTCTAGCATGAGAAGCTGAATATCAAAAGTCTTTTTTAAGCTCTTTCTGGTTTAAATTAGTATGGCTTTATTGCCATTATCCTTCACTGAATCCCTGTTTCCAATGATCCAAACCATCATTAAATATGTCATGACTGGCTGTTTAAATACCATCTACAGAACAATCATTTACTCATCCTCTCTGTTATTCACGTCCTCCTTTTTCTTGTCTTTTTCTTTCACCTTGAATATCTCTCTAAGTTATATTATCTTGCCACATATCTCTTGTGCCTCCCCATCTATCAACTGTTTCACTCTTCTCTCTCCATCCTTTTTTAGCTCCCCTTTTCCAGGCAGCATACCTTTTGTCATTGACCCCTGCCCTGGGTGTCTGGGCATTGACTGGCTCTCTCCGTGTCACTGGAGCTCCCTGTCAATACTTACCAGGTTTGGCCACCCTCTGCGCTGTGGTCAGTCATGGAGAGAGAGAAAGATGCACCAGATGGTCGACAGCACTGGGAGATAAAATAAAAATGAATGTAACGGAGAGTAAAACGAAGAAGGATGGGGAGGGAAATGGCAGAAGGAGGTAAAGTGTAGAACGATTGGTCAGTAAGTGTGCAAATGTTACACTGTCATATGATTTACTTATTATTCACATGAAGCTTTTACAATATGGGTTTTTATTAAGCAGGTCATGTATGAAGGCTACACTACAAAATCCCATAACCCGACTCAGAATTTCTCTATCTTTATTTACTGTTCCACTATGCAGATGCAGCTATTGCACACTCTATAACCTTTAAGTCCATAAACTTACAGAAGGAGATTTCTTTCTGCATCTGTATCACTACATCAAAAGTGGCAAGTTTTTTTCACAGGACCTTCCAAAAATGTCTATGATGACATGATACACTAAAACACTTTAGTTTCACCAACAGCAGCAAAATCAGCTGTATTAACTTTATCTGTTCTAAAATTATTATTACAAGTCTACACGTTCTCAATTTCTTTACGTTTTACAGATAATTACAGACCAATCCTTCTTGGCAGACAGGTTTATGCAGAGCTGCTTTTAAGTAAGGTTCACATTTTGCAGGTAATGAGAAATTCAACAACTTGTCCAAGTACATTCAGTCATGTCAACTGGGAAGTTTGGGCTTCAGTCCTGCAACCTTCAGACTGAATAACAACCACTCGAGCTCAGCTTATAACAAGCGTGTTGTAGATCTGACTTACCGAAACAATTACACTCCTTTTTTTTTATAAAGACAAGTTGAGATTATTTAATTACATTAGCAAATATTTGTAGGCTTTTTACACAGCTGTTAACTGAGTATTATATGGACATTTGTCCATATAATACATTGATACAGACAAATACACGGATACAGAGCATTTAAAGCCAGCAATAGAGAAGGAGGAGGAACTTCTTTTTTAATTAGCAACGTGTGTGTGTGGTAGTGGTGGTTTGTGTAAACCCCACATTTCCTCTAATTATTCACAGAGTAAGTTACTTGTAAGTTGTTTAAGATAAAAGCATAAATTAAGAATAAATGCAATGTGAATTTTAGTAACATGACAGGGTATAAAAGGACAATCTAATTTTATTTACCATTTCTAACCCATCTGCTTAAAGTGGATCATGTGTTTATTTGTCTTTTAGAGATCAACAAGTTGTAGCTTTTCAACTGGGGACCATTTGGACGGTTTCTTAATCCCTAAAAGAAAAGCTAAGCAGATTTAAAAGCTTTAAATCTGCTAAACACCATTGGTCTGCTTCAATAATATCAGGCTAACATTTTAAACATAAAAACATAAAACAATATTAACAGCTGTATGTATCATCACTAAAAGGTTTAGAGTATCTGCAGAAATCTATGTATAAGGCATAAATAATAGAATTAAACAGTTGTTATTTTAGGTTTTAGCGGATGCTGCATTTTAAAAAGGGCTAATTCTATAATTAAAATCACTTTGTAGACACAAAATATCTTCTAAAAACTACTGTCACTGGAAACTATTTTTCACTGGAGCTGTAAATACTGTCGAAACTCTACCAGCAACAATATGGTACAAATACACGTGTAAATTTAATTTTATCCTCAAGATGAAATGGACAATTGTCCAGAAGTCTGAGACATCTAAAATGTTATTCAACTTGGAAATAAAGCAATTTGTGTCCTGCAAGTTAAAGAGATCTATATTCAAAATTAATCTTACAGTGATGCCTTAATGTGAACAGCAGGGTAACTAGTACATCTGGTGAAGGGAACAATAACTGGACAAGATTTTTATGTTTAGAAGAAACATCCAGATGAGACATTTTCAGGGGAAGCCTTTCTTACAAGCACCACTCCACATTTTGCAGAATGACTCTATAGTTAGAGTCCATCCGTCAAACTGTTCAGCAACAAAAACATTTTGGCATACAGCAGTTTTTCCATCCAGTTCTTGAATGTTTACTGGGTGTTATGAGAAGATAATTTGACACGACACAGCGATCAACGTGTTCCCGTGTTCTTGTCTTTATGTATTTATTATTTTACCTGGTTCTGTGCAATCGTATGATGCTGTCATATAAAAAGCACTATGCATATGTGACGTCTTAAATCACACTTTGGGGTGACATATTATTCTCCACCGACAGAATAATTTATAAACCATGTGGGCATCACTCCCTATTTTACAGTCTACCCCATCTGCAACATGCTCGGCCTCCCATTCCCTCTTCCCCTCTTTCCTCTTTACTCTTTTCATTTCCTCTAATCTCTCACTCCCCCTTGCTCTACCTCTCTGTCACTTTGATTTCCCTATCCACTGGCCTGTGGGATGTGTGTATGTGAGTGTAAGAAGGGGTGGGTGTGTGTGTGTGTGAGCATGTTTATTGTCTGTTAAGGGAGCATGACTTAATTGTGTAAAACAGTCTCACAATTGTAAGTGAATCAGTGGATGTGTCCTTTAGCACATCAGTAGACGTGGCATTGGAATTACATGGAATGTCTCATGTAATCCTCGTACCTTAGAAACACACACATTTTTTATTTAGTCTGCAGATGTCCTGGTGCATTCTCTGCTTTTTATAAAGAGGTTTCTCGTGCATACACAGCTGTCTAAGAATATGAGCGTGCATGGCAGTTAGGCTGCGGTGTGACTCCTGTGTTATGGCCGGTGTATGTTTTATGCATATGTTTGTGTCTGATGATATGTGTGTATAAATACATGAGTAAATACACGGATTTCTGCTTGTGTGCATGCATGTGTGTGCTCACGCTCCTGCGTCTGGGCTTGAGCTCGGATGGGCCTGTTTATATGAGAGTAGACAGTGTGTGCGAGGAGAGCAGGGGAGTGAGAAGGACGTAGCAGCAGTCAGGGTGGGGGGAGAGGCTGCACCAGGCCGAGGGGCCCCCCTCTCGTAGACAGTTTGACTGATGACATGCATTAAACAGTTAATCTGTCTGATTGAATGTTTGCTTCCTCCAAATTGAAACATTAAACAACAAGGCGAGAGTGAGAGGGAGGGGAGAGCCCGAAGAGGAGAGAGGGATATGGCTTCATCTATTGCCCAAATCATGCAAAGCATGAGACTGGAATATATAATACTGTCCTGTGAGCCAGAGAAAGGGGGTGCGAGAGGAGGAGAGAGATTGGAAGGGACAGAGTGCGGAGTGTGAATGAGGGAAAAAGAAAACGAGTGAGGGAGAGTGATGAGAATAGAAAGGTTTTTGGTAGATGGAGGTGACATAGAGGGGTGGGGGGGTCTCTGAGATGCAGAGGATCCAAACAGGTCCATAGAGAGAACTTCCTCTCAGCTATGGCAACAAAGCGGGAACATCTATTAGTATTTATTCAGTATGATTACATCTCTGTTTAAATGAATTCTTGAGCAGCTTAGACAGATTTGTTTCTTCTGAAAGTCAGATTTATTTTTCAAAAGGCCTTTTTTCTGGTTTTATGTTCCAGGCAAAAAGAC
This sequence comes from Pseudomugil gertrudae, assembly GCA_037177535.1. Classification (NCBI taxonomy): domain Eukaryota; kingdom Metazoa; phylum Chordata; class Actinopteri; order Atheriniformes; family Pseudomugilidae; genus Pseudomugil; species Pseudomugil gertrudae. Next base: position 9,287,540 of record JBAMHV010000006.1, on the reverse strand, counting down.
ATGAGGGAATCATTAGTATTTACTGGGCTCATGATTTCTCTCAGACATCTATCCTTATATTGTCAGCTTTCTCTTAGTGGAGCTGCACACTGACAATATGCATCTACTGATGATTTTAATATTATTTCTATGCTGAAATGTGTCCTCAGCAAGAAGCCAATTTAAACAGTTCGCTTAATAGAAGCTTGTATTTGCCAGCTTGAATAACAGCATTAGTAAAGTGTCAGTTTTTGTGTATGTGTGGCTGCAAATGGTAGAGTAAATAGATTTTTCAATAAGTAATTTAAGCAACAAAATGCTTGATTTTAAAGTGTTAACAATATATTTATTTCATTTATGAGAATGGTAATGAAAAGACTGAAAGACCAACATATAAATGAAATGTAAGTTTTTAACAGAGCTGTTGCCACAAAAATGCTGCAAATAGATTGGAAGAAATTGGGTGACCCCTTGATGGTAATGTGATATGTCATTTAGCCTTAGCCTGACCCTGTCCCTTCTCTTGGTTTGCCATCGGCACCACGCTGCAAATATTCTTCCCTTTCTTTTGTCTCAAGTGTGTATTCTCCTCAGTCAAAATTACCATCATTTTCTCCAATGGCTGATTTCGGTCCAGCTCTACGATGGCGGAATAATTGCACAAACAGACACCTGCTAGGTGCTGATGAGCACATGAGCTTAAAGCCATTTTACCACCCAACAGTCTACAGCCAGAAAGAAGGAAAAAAACAACAGTGGAAGATGAAAACATTAATGGATAGGTTGCAGGATGGACGGATAAATTGATAGATCTTTTAGAGAAGGTCAAACTTCTGTGCCCACACGCGGGACCATCATGAAGAGAAGAGAAATTGATTGCCGCTCACAAAGGCGCTGAAATGACTAGAGAAATTATTTTCTGGGCAATGAACATTCTAGGAGGTGTGGAGGGGGAAGCAGAGACAGCTGGGGGAAAGTGCAAAGCTTTCTCAAAGGCTACAAAATGGCTCAAGCAGGACTGTCAAGTGCATTTGTTGCTGAGGAAGGTCCCTGAGTGGATCTTCAGTTGATCTCCAACAAGTTGGCTAAAGGGTTGCTTGTGCATGTGTGTATTTATGTGCACGGACAGTGTGCCCCTGTGTGTTAGTGCACACACAGCTGGGTGATATATAATTACTTCACAAGGTCTCTAATTAAAGGCGAGGATATTCAGAAAGAGGTTAGACTTCCTAATTGCTCTATTGCAACTGCCATCTTGAAAACTCACTAGCATGTCACCCGTTTATCAAAACATCATTGATCAGCCGCTTGGCTTGCAAAAGCTTTTCAAATGAATCCTGCAGAAGAAAATATCTTATCTGAAACAACTGTGGTTAATGTTTTTTCAAGCACTAAAACAACCTAAAGTTTCGGTTACTTTGTCCACAATAAAGATTGAGGTCATGGTGCAGGAAACTGGAAGAGAATAAGGATCTTCTGCGTCAAGGCGGCAAGTTTAGCACAGAATATGAGGACTTCTCACTGAAAACCACAGAAACATTATCCTGTTGGGCCGGCTAAACTTTGAACAACAGTTCTACATGGAGCAAATAGTCCAGCTTAATTTATAAAGCACTTTAAGAATAGCTAGACTGGAACAATGTGCTGTCCAGAAAATTAAACTAAAAGCCACCTAACAGTCACAATACTCTGGAAACTACTACCGGTAACTTATTTTAAAAAGAAAAACCAAAACTTGTGTGAGACCTAAGCAATAGTAATGACAAACTGGGTCAGAAAGGACAAAGATCTGATAGGAAGCAAATGAATCAATGCAAACAGAGTGATGAAATAAGGATAAGGAGCAGGAGGGGTAATCGGCAAAAGAGGACAAGATGTAAAATGAAAACAGGAAGTAAACACGATGAAAGACCTCGACCTGAATTTGTAGACAGGTTGTAGAAACTTAAATCTAACATAAACAAAACCAAAAATAGAACTAAAACCCACAGATCATGATTAATTTCCTACCACAAGCAGTATTATAATCTTAGAAACACTCCTGTCTGTAAATCCTTTTGAGGTTGCTGTTTAAACATATATGCTTGTATACAGTCCATCACTGTATTATTTGGCTTGTTTGTTGTGTAAGTTTTTCTCCTTAGACTTTACTGCAAAGCCATGAAACACATTTGCACATCCTCGTGTTTAAGCAGGAAAAGCTATTAGCTATAAGCCTCTCAGTTTTACTTTTAGCCACGTATATGAAGGCGTGCAGGAAATATATGTTGTGTTGGTTTGTTTAGACATCACATTTTATTCCCATTTGCTCGGAGATGCTCTTTTATAAGCTCCAGTGGTTAAACCTTTAAGATTACGTCTCAGTTCACTTCTCCCCATAAGCAATGCTGAACACAGTTATCACAATTATTTATAACTAATCTTTGTCATCAATTTAATGACTTTTAAAAGCCACATCATATGATTTAAAACAAAATATGGATCTCCCTCCTTCTTTCCTCTCTTGCCACCTGTTCCAGCTTTGGTCATTTTAAGTCAAAGAAAACAAAGCCTAACCTGAAGGGATGATGGGAGCGTAAGCCTCACAACACGGTGGTCTGTTCCCAGCAGACAACACAGCTTTATGTGCCATTAGATTCTACATAGCTGATCAATGTTATGTGTCATCAAACCGGGATAAATATTTTTACCTTTGCCAAGGCGGAACAAGTGATTTCATTTTGGGATCCGGATCACTGCATGCATCCAGGAATTTTGAAAGTATTTTTATTATTATGGGGAGAAAGGAATATATTGCCATTAGCTTCTAACTCAAAAATAATGGCCACAATCATTGGGAAAAATATTACACTGGCTTGTTGGATGTCTGAGCTCTGAGTGCTTCTGGTTTTGTTTTTAAACTGGATGAAATTACCATGACCAGAACTGGCTGGAAGAAGCGATCTCAAATGTCAGGAAGACCTTCCTGACTGTAAAAACAATAAGACATTAATCAAGTGACAGAAAATTCAGGAAGTGGTTGTGATTTTTATGTGTTTTACAGCATCACAAGTTCGGCAAATGTGGACGTTTCGCAGCATCTTTCTTTTTGTTGGTTATATTTCATTAGTTACTTACCTCCAGTATTAGTTGCTTTGAAATAAATTCAGATTTTTTAATGTTATTTTCTCTTGAACAAATTCAGTAAGATGGACCTTTAGTGTCATCGCCTCCATCACTTCTCTGAGTTTTCCATCACAAATGTAGAAAATGTCCATCATTGGGACATAAGTGAATTCAAAACAACACACAAACTGCCCCAAGAGACTTCAGCTAAATTAATTTTCATCACATTACAAGAGCCAGAGTGCCTGAGTACTCCCCGACTAGACCTTATCCCTAAAATTACAACATAAAGGAATTAATCTCGTTTGTTATTGGGGTTTGTGCCAAAACTCCTTTTTAGATGAGGGATAACAAGTGATCTCCTGACACATAGACTTACGTTCACACAAACTTATGATCGCACTTGGCAAATACATCCATAAATAAATCTATCGCCTCCAAAATGATCGTGCCGTATGACAGTTCTCGCTTTAGATGACAATGGGGCCCCTTCCTCTTCCTCATCTAGCCTAATGACACTCAGATTGATAGGGACCTTCACTAGCAGCCCAACAAATGACCCAGCATCAGGACCAGAGGAATGGAGCACAGTGGCAGATATGTAGACTGGGGGGTGCAGACAGAGATGGATCAGGGGGTTTATGTGTGGATAAACAGAGTGAGCTTGATTGCTAGCACAGAGAGGGGCCATTACTGTGAATCCACATGCTAATCATAATGAATCACTTACTTATTAAGCGTTAATTATGGCACACAGATACATCCTATGCAGGCGAGAAAGCAAAAGAGGCAGGCGATGGTGCTTGCCACTGTTATGGGGGTGTGGGGGGTACAGGAGGAGGAGAGCAGGCCACATTAATTTATTCTTATTTATTAATTTCCTTAATTAAAACAACAAGGCTGTGGAATAGCAGTGTTTTCTTTGGGTGAAACAAATGAAGGCTCTAGAAAAGCAATATGAAACCAGGCGTGGCCTGGTGTAAATATTAAATCATGTGAACTGATGGTGCTTGTTCAGCTGTTCATTATTAAAATAGCTTTATCCAATTGGGCTGCCCCCTCTTACCCCTTTTCTTTGTCATTATACCGAACAGCAGCACCCCCTCTCCAGCACACACACATACAAACTCATGTAGTCTGGTAATGTGGATGGCAGATTTCATCATCATTATTCAGTAAACCATTTGCTTGCCACCCACACCATAAACCTCAGTTCCTTCTTAAACGCATCCAAAGCATCTTCCCTGCATGATTGCGTGAGGTTTACACCTTCTCCACGTTGCTGCGGAGCCTTTTCGTCTCTTTTTTCTCACACAGAATCTAAAATGCATCAGCTATTTTCACAAATCCACCCATCTCATCGTCATCCTCCCTCCTTTTCCCTCAATTTCCTGATCTCCTTCTCGGTCCCGGAGTGGCCCACCTGAGCGGGCGGGGCGCGGTAATGGCGTTAATGCCCGGTAATGTGGGCCAGATATTATAATCTCGACACTGTCACATTGCGTTAGCCGCGGGAGACTGACGTGTCAATGCCACGGCGAGCAGGTGACGCGCGAGGCTCAGGAAGCGTGGCCCGGTAATCGCCCAATACAGACACATTTATTTTAGAGTAGAATATTTTCAGCACGCAGATTTCGCTGTACTTCAGCAGGTATTCGGGGCGAACTTGTGCGGGCCAGGAATTAAGCTCTATGGAAAACTTTTAGTCATATTTCTTTACACAATGATATCTCTTTAAGATATACTCCAACAGTTTAACTTGTATATCCCAAACCTAAAGAGCCAGCATGCAATTTGAGATTTTTATTTTAAAAAATCTACAGTTTAATAACATTATTCCTCTTATATTATTGTGCATTGTGTTTCACAACTCTGAAATGAGTCATCAAACTATTTGGCTCATGCAATAAGCCTTGCATCAATCAACAACTTCAATCTATCATCTGTATGTGCAGTGGAGAAGATAACCCTTTATCAGAGCTGTTCTCACACTCTGCTTTATGGGAACAACTTCCTTGCAAGGAATAAAACTTATTTCTCATTAGGTTTGATGTGACGTAATCAGCTGTGTCATGGTGTAGCTGTGAAAAAACTCCAATATAGAAGACATAAGACAACAACAAAGCCAAATTTGTATAGTATAATACATATATTGATTTTCAAGTTCTCTTTTGATAATGTGAAAATATTATTATTAAATGCTTTGGAAAAAATATTGTGAACATTTGTTGGATCACTTCAACCTCAACTTGCATCACATTTAACACCATGTGATCACAAAGCACCATATCTGATCAAAAACATGCAGACATGCAGTCGTCTGCACAAACTGTGGCATTTTTACTGTTGTATTGTGTTTTGTTTTTATTTTTTTTATATTGACCCATATTAGTTATTCAGGCTGTGAATAGTGGGGTCAGAATGACTTTATGTAAATCTTTATTTAGTCATTTAATTCTCTTGTCACCTGACCTTCACATCTTTGGATTTAGCCACAGGTAAACTGAGGAACTTCCCAGGGCAGTAGTGATTAATGGTTCAGTGGGTGACTGAGTTACTTTCCATCTCTCTATAATCCGAAGAAGAGGAACATCCTTTTTTTTTAAGAATTTTAATATTGAGCTGCTGCCAAGCAAGGAACATAAAAAACAAAACTTGTGATAAGCTCTTGGTTATTTCATATGTTTCTGTAGCATTCTATCCACTGGGCTTTCCCATCATTTGTAGAAGCAAAAAAAAAAATCTGTCTTTCGCATGGCAGTCTCTACCTTCATGGGTGCACAGCTCAGCAGTGATTTATGCGTGTGTGTAATTGAGTGTTAATAAAATGTGTGTCCGAAGTGCGTGTAATTGTGTGTTTTCAGGACCCACCATGTGTGAGCTTATGTGTAATTGGGTGTTATCGATGTTGTGAGAGTAAGTTGGGAATGAAAGGGCAAATGGACAGGTTACTGTCCAATTGCCCTGAGAACACACATGCACACACACTATCTATTTA
>JBAMHV010000006.1:9271024-9281326 GCA_037177535.1 Pseudomugil gertrudae | reverse complement strand
AGTGTGTATGTGCGTGTGTGTGTTGTAGTGGTATACGGTGTAAGGTGCGGGTGCTGTTTAATTGGTGCGGGCTGGCCATCGATCCCTCCCGCCCAGCCTAATGAAGGCCTGATTGGTTTGTGAGGGCTGGCTGGTTCTGCTTAGCTGACTCTGCCTGCTGCCCAGCCTGCTCTCACTACAATACACTCACTAAATCCAACATCATTCTCTTCTTTTGCTCTCAGTCTCCTGTTTACCCTCTCTTCAGCTCTACATTTTTGTTCTGACTTAATTGTCGTCCTACTGTAATTCATTGTTCCATAATGACCGATTTACTACTAAATTTCACATAATTATTAACAAAACATTATATTTACTGGTACTGAAGGGTCTTATATTGATCTTATGCTTAAGCTTGGCCCCAATTTTGTAACATTTTGATCAACTTTTAAAAACAAAACAATAACCTCTGTGATATTGTGTTTGCATGTCCCTGTGCACATATGAAAGAACCTGGTACTCCATGTGAGTCTTCCCTGTCTGTGGCATGAACACTGTCCTGTCTTTTGTCTCCATCACCATGTCACCAGTGTCGGTGTCTGTCTGCCTTCATCTGTCAGCCTACGTGCAGACCGGTCAGTCAGTCAGATGTCACAGTGCTTCTCTTGTCATGGCAGTGCCCATAAATGTCTTTTTGTGTCGTTCAGCTCTCTACAGACACAGGCATTACACCACCCTGTTAATAGCTTTGTCAGATGGCCTTTTCACAGAGCCAGTCAGGAAGACAGACAGCACTTCTATCAGACTGTGTGTGTCCTTGTGCATGTGTACATGTGTATGTTTCAGTCACGGGCATCATCCCTCTGTTCAGGAAATAAAAAGTCCCTGAAGTATCGGCCACAGTCATGTATCAGCAAAATTCTTCTGAGTGGCTTCTCAGTCAGGTAGCAGAACAGCTGTCCTGTCACCGTGCACCATGTAGACAGCTGGCACGTCACTTTTTAGGTTGTAATCTGTTTCCCAAATGCTAAAAATCAAAGTTACTTAAAAATAACTGATCAAAATGCTTTTCACATAGACACTATGTTAGCGTTTTTTTCTTAAAGCCTTTATTTAAGTCTTAATTGAACATATTAGTCTTTGCCATCTTTGATTTTGAGACCACATATTTTGAGTTACCAAGAATCTTCAAATATGTGTGTAATAGGAGGCCACAAAGTGGTAGAACAGGTTGGAGAAAGGATTGGCAAGTAAATGTAAGATTTGTGCCAATTCACAGGCCCTAATGATGCTTTAGTGTCTTTGGTCAAGACACCTACAGGCACTTACTTACATGCACACAAATAAGTTAGCAATTTGCATCTCACAAGTTAGCATAGTACTGGAGCTCCACCTGTTTTATTCTAAATGGATCTTAGATATTAATAGTGTCCTTGGCATTGTGCGATCTTTGTTTGGGGTGTTTGGATAAGAAGGATGTATGTTTATAGCATTATTCTGATAACAGGCAGAGTTTCACAGACAGTGTAAAAGAAGATATGTATTAATATGCATTAAAAAAAATACAGACTATAAAACTGAGCTCTTTTTTGCAGTTGCAGTTTATAGCAAAAGGGTGTCGTGAGCCCATGACACAGCATTGATCAAACTGCCTTTCAACCTGTGGTGCATCTTTATTTCATGACTGTTGGTCTGGTAAGGTAGTCGACACCTCTGGCCTCATATACCACAGTCCTCACCCCTCCAGCCCTTGCCAACAAACACACAACACCATACACTGCGATAAGTGGTGTGTGTTTACAGCTTGTTCATTTCCACTCTCCAGCTCTCAGCTGAGAAAAAGAACAGGGGAGAGTGGGGGAGAAAAGAGACAGAAAGGTATAAACGATGGGGAGAGAGAAGGGGCTATCGGAAAGGAGAGGGAGGGTTTGCGGGGAGTGTTTTTGTCCTGAGAGAAATAGCCCTCTGGGTTGTAATTGGAGGTGGAGAGAGGAGGACACAGGGAGAGAAAGAGTGTGAGGTAGAGGAGGGAGGAAGAGACAGGAGAAATTGCTTGGCTGAGGCTGTGTGGGATGATAGTGTTTTTGACAGGTAAATAAGGCTGTGATTGTCGACAGTTACACTGCACCTCACTGACCCTCACACACACCGGCCTCTTCCATCTATATTTCACTTTGACACACATGCTGACTCTTTGCCTTGTTCATGTCTTTGCTTGCACGCACACCAATGTGCACTCACACACACACACACAGTGATGTTAACATAATATAGTGTGTTGCAACTATTTTATCTTTTAAATGCATATTGAAATGGTGCTAAAGTTACTTCAAAACCTCATTTTTATAAAGACTGAACACACCGTAAAAGCATCCACCTGTCTTTTTTTTCCTGCCACATGGTCCTAAAGTTTATTTCTCAAATGATGAACCCTCATAGCGTTTATCACATGAAAATGCTGCAAAATGCACTTTGTATTCTCACAACTGAAACACGGAGGAAATAACAGGAAATAGCATCAGAAATAACAGTTATTTCAGCACCTTTGACACAAAATAGAGCAAGATAAACTTCACATGTATGTTACAGTGTTTATTGCCAGATAGATAGATAGATAGATAGATAGATAGATAGATAGATAGATAGATAGATAGATAGATAGATAGATAGATAGATAGACTGCTGTTGTCTCTAAAACACTATCAGTGGTATCTCTTCTTCCTTCCCCCGTTTTCCCCTTCCTTCCATCTTCCCATTCTCTTTTATCAAGTCAACAGCCGCCTCCCCCTTCCCTCCTGCCTGCCCTTGCCTCCCTCCTCTCCTCTCGCTCACTACCTCTCTCCCTCTCTCACTTCAATCTCAAGTGTTTTCAATTTTATTCTAGAGTGGAATTAACTACCCCCGATGTCAAATTGCCGACGAAATCGATAATAATATCTTTACAAAAGAGGATATTCCAGTCTCTCGCGTCGGCTTTTGAAAAATGGAAAATTTAGCCGAGATTGATTCATTAGTTGACACGTTATAGGACGGTATAAGTATTGATCGCGGCCTGTCATGTCCCATCTCGGCTAATCGAAGCTGAGGCGCTCTGTCGATGGGCGCATTTTTCATAATTCCGTCGCCGGGGAGAGAGACCAGCCGGCAGAGGCGACTGCAAGGCACAGAGAGGAAAGGAGGAGAGCAGGCTATAGGGGGGAGAAAAAAAGATAGACGGGGGGGAGAGATGACTTCAGGGGGGAAATGGGGTAGGGGGCAAAGAGTGGAAGAGCGAGAAATAGAGTGAAAAAAGAGGCATGGGTTGAGAGAAAGGAGAAATGATAAAGAAACATGGATAGAGCAGTTGTGTGCGTCTGTGCGTGCGCACGCTGCACTCGTGTATCCGTGCGCCATCTCCAGCCCAGAGGCCTCGAGGTGAGGCAGAGTGGGAGCAACGGGGAGGAGAGGGTATGTTAATGGTGCAGGTATTGGGGCGTAGATAATTAATGCATTAACTAATTAAAGTCAAAAGGGGGGAGATAACGAGGTGAAGGGAGGTATAAGGGAAAGGGGAAAGACGGTGGGATGGAGAATTAGGACGACAACAAGGGAAGAATGGGTTTTAATGGCGAGCGAAGGGATGCGGAGAGGTGTGAAAAAAGAGATGAGAAGGAGGATGAGGAAGACTGAGAGGAGCTGGTGGGGGGGATTGGAGTCGTGGAGAGGGGTGTGTGTGTGTGTGTGGAAAAGGAGGAGGAGGAGAGGGGGGGTCAGATAAATAGAAATTGAATGGTTTAGGTGCGAGTGGAGAGAAGTTCTGAGGCGGAAAAAAATATAAAGAGAAGCGAGAGAAGACACAACGACAATGATGGAGAAACTTTTGATAGTTGTGTAGTTCGTTTGGAAAGTTGCCGTGCTCAGGACTTCTAAGTCCCACATAATGCCACTCCTCTGGCAGTCTTGTCACGAGCTTCACAAATCCAGGGTCTCCGTCAATCAAGAAAAGGAGGTTGTTTGAGAGGAATGGAGCCTACCTGTTTGTCTTTTGCTCTAAAGTCTGAAACTCGCATTGTTCCATGTTGGATATGGAGCACGAGATTATGGGTAATCACATTGCAGAAGAATCCATACAGGTTTCCAGATAAAAGGCCAAAAAGGTAGACTCTTACCACTCAGAAAAATCCAACTAGTCGCCCAAAAAAATACAGTTTTATGATACTTTTTAAGGCTTTCAGAGCTACAAAAATGTCATTCATACTATAAAATGGTGCCATGAAGAAAAACCTATTGTTATAAGAGGAAGAAGGGAGTCCTGGATTTTCACAAGAGTCCACCTTTAAGAACTAAACTTTAGATGTTCCATGTTTATGTCATATGTTTAGTAAGTTGTGAGAATTATTCTCAACCTTTTGTCCACTGAGTCTTACAGGTCCACTGACTGATCCACAGATTGATGAGTCACGCTTCCATCTCATTTATCTCATTTAAATATATATTTTATGGTTGGTTGTGATCTGTCAGTAAAACATTTTAGACACCTTCAACACATATTTGTGCTTTTTTAAACAACATTATGTCTAATAACACTATTCTGGATCAATACACATCTTCATGGGCATGTTATCTTCTAAACCAGGCTTACGTCCATTCTCAGGGTGAAGCTCAAGAGGAGAGCAACACTGTTTTGTTAAAACACCTCAGTGGCAAAGGAGATTAATTTCAGTCCTATGATTGATTTTGATAAACTAGCATGCACAGTGTGAGGAAGTCCTCTTGCACTGACTGAAAATGGGAGTGTGTCCAAGAGGCCGCCCCCAAATCAACAATGATAAAAGTGGAGCTGAAATGGGTTGTGGGATGGAATCAAGAGAAATGAGATACACCAAATTAGAAGAGATTGGCCTGATGGACTTGGATTAGAAGGAAAAGAGGTATATAGGGAGGGGATGACGAGAAAAGGAGGAGAATGAGGGAGTGAGTGAGTGCATATGTGGAAGATGGGGAGAAATTGAGGGGAGGGGTGGGGGGTCTCGGTACTTGGCAGTCTCTGGGTATCTCAGGTTCTCTCCGGCCGGGAAAGCGGTCGATATTTAATTGTTATTGCTAGCATGGAACGCACGGAAGCGGGGCCTGTACGAAAATTTCTCATTTATTTGGTATTCTTGTTTTCTCTCCTTTTCCTCCCTTCACCCACAGTCCCTCTTTGCGGGGTGGGATGGAGGAGAGCGAGTCAAGGTGCATGGGGTCTCGTGTGCGCACTGGGGGCAAATGGGAAAAGGGGATGAGATCCTTGGATGAATCTAAAAGAAAGGGGGGAAAAAACACAACCTCCTCCTCTCCCAAGTTTAGTGTCTGCCCCTAGACATCATATACACCTCCACGCTTCCCCCGACCCCCCTCCATCACCCCCCACCCCCACCTGTCCAAAATGAAAAATCCGTCATTTTCATCAACCGTCCAACCAAATATTATCTACACTCCATTCCCGAAGATCGAATCTTATTTAGGGGCAACGGGATCCGCCATCTGTTTTCAAATTTCATTCCCCTCATGAACTTTATTTTCCCTCGACTTTGGACAAAATTATAACCCGATCGATCCGCTTTGGGGGACCACCACCATACTTTCCTCGCGCGGTCTTCAGTGTGCAGGTCAATTTCCAGTCTCGCGTCCACACGAGCAGAGCTGCAGCTTATACAAACTTAAATGCAGTCGGGCTGATGAAAAGGTGTGAGGTGGAGGTCCAGGCTCAGCACCTAGGGTTTTATTTGACCCCCCTATACCCCCACCCCCTTCTCTTTGCGCTCTCATCCTCTCCTTTCTCCCACATCGCTCCCTTCCAGCTTTCTCCCCATCCCGCCTCTGACCACATCTCTTCACTTTCTTTTGCTTCGCCTGCTCACGTAAAATAACCAGTAACATACCAGTTTCGGAGAGACCAGGTTGCAGCGGAGCCCTTTTTTTTTACCTTGTCAACTTTTACTCCGAGGATAACTTTTCGCCTCCCGCTAATTCCTCTCTTCTTTCTTTCTCCTTTTGCTGTTGCAAAACGCTCATGCATCATGTCAGAGAAAAACTCTTCTCCCGCGTAAAGCAGGAGGAAGGATGCGCTTTCCCATCTTTTAAATATTGCGCGATTATCATCAGCCCTCTACGCACGTCGACAGGATTCCCATAAACCCAAGTGGGAGCTGCTGGACAAGTCAATGAAGGTGCATCGGTGAAGGTAAGCATCTTACTTCCTTATGCTGTTACGGACAGGTGGCGTTAATAATTTAGAAAGCCGCCAGAAATGAGAGTCTCGTGAGAAATATGATGCACTTTGGTGAGAGGGAAACATGCGCACCTCTTGCAGAAATTGATTGATGGAGGCTTTCTATCCTTGTGCGCCAGAGTTGTCTAATAACAGAACGCTGCACATCTATCTCCAAACAGATCAGCAGCAACCCTTCAAACACTTTTTTTTATTTAAACACATTGAATTTGCTCTTTATGTCCAACTGCATCGTCGTGTATTTTAAAGACGTGGCTTGATAGACATAAGTAAAATAACTAGAGGAGAGGAAGGTAAACTTGAAAGTTGCGGACAATCGCTCCAAAAAGTTGCACAGCATCCAACACCCATCCTGTAGGTTAGTTATTTAGTGGAATGACCGAACAGAAATGGTCATAACCACATAGTTGAGTATATCTGACAGGACTGTGAACCATAAAACCACTGCAGAGTGCTTATGCTCAACATACTGTGTTGTACAAACAGCGACATCAAAATAAGATACACCTGATGTGATCAGATGCTAATAAAAGAATTTCAATTAATCAATCAATCAAGATCTCAACATCATTATTGTGGCTTGGGGGTGGTCTGCTGAGTTTTTGTGATTATGAAGGACTTCTTCCCAAACACACAGAAGAGAGACTCGATGTGGCACTGGTGCAATAAAGCTGTTGTTTTGATGCTGGATTGCAGACTGACTTGACTTTGTGAACTTATGCAGTTGTTGGGCCTATTTTTCTAAAACTTCATTGCAAATATTGTGTTAATTTTAAAACAGAAATGTGCTCAAGACATCACAATGTTCAACACACCTTATAGCAGGTTATCAATGAAATTAAACCACAGTGAGTTCAGTTAGTCTGGTTTCAATTAAATATCCAGATCAAGTTTTAGTATTTACATACATTTTTATATATATATATAAAAGAAAAAACAGAACAATACAGAACTGATGTTGTGTAAATTTAAATGTGTAATCTGTTATCAGACTGTCCTTTGCACATAAGTCCTAGTGATGTTCAAGGTGTCCAGGCAGCCCTCTGTGGATACCATCACATTGACCTTCTCATTGATTTCAAGTGCATGTCGCACAAGGTCACAAACATCACACTGATACCCCACAATCCAATCTGCTGCGTGAAATAATGAGAGTGCAACACAGTTGCAGTTGTTAAATGCTATTTGGTTAATACTTTGAAAGCTCAAGGTCATGAATCAGAGCAAATGGTTTGCAGAGTACTGACAGTTCTTCATCTAAAACGGGAGCTGTGTGTCATTTAGCCTCTCTTAATAAACCTAAGCATATGAGTGGATTGTAGTTTAAACCCACTCTGATTTGCATTTTCCTTTTATTTCCTGTGTTACGTTAGCATTAACTTTGCATTACAAAACCTACTGAGGTTTGGAAAATACATTCTGATCTTTATGGTGGCAGATGAGGAAATGCTACCGAGGTGTAAAGGTCACTGAATGGTAACATTAACACATTTCCTTCATCATTTCATGTCTTTGCACAGCAGTACTGAAAGAATTCAAGTTTTTAAAAAGCTGTTTTTATTATTCAGACCATCCAAGTATACAAGAACAAAACCGCATTGCTTTTCAATTACAGGCTCAGACAGCACATAACAATGCATCCCAGTAAGTCACTATTAATACATGAGATGCAGAGCCTTTGAAATCATGTAGGCAAAAGGAAATCAGAGTAATATAATGGACAATGAGGTTGTTGCAAAGAGTAACATCAGATTGTTGATCGCTAAATGTATTTTTGTCAGTTTTATTCCTGTGTGCAGAAGTCTTAGTGGAGTATTTTTTAACATGCACTCAAAATAAAACTCACAATCTCTAAAATCTGATCATCATCATGGGAAGAATCTCAAATTTAACAAGGGATGTATGTTTTTAAACACTTTAACCAGCAACACTTCTGAACCACTGACAACCAATATAAGGAGGTGATTAAGTGTTACACTGAGAGAATTAAGTTAGAACTGATAGGATGGCGTTAAATTCCCTCCATCTTGATTTTTTCCCACCTTACCCTCGTCTCTGATGTTTTCACTTCTTCTGGAAAGGACCTTTTTAATTGGCACTGATAATGTGTTGGTCAATACGATATCTTTGTGTTTATTCTAAACCATATAAAATCCACAACTTCTGTATGAATCAAGGCTCCAAAGGGTCCAATGCAAAGGAGTGTCCCTGCATTGATTAGGTATTAGCTTCACCCTCTGCAACGCCCAGCCACTTGTTTGCAAACACTGGGCTATTTCCAAGGTATTCAAACGATCACTAAGCATGGAAGCCAATATTTATAGAGGCTTTAACAGGTTCATTATAGTCAGTGGGGATTGTTCCACAGGGGGGGTGAAGCACTCATAAAGGGCCTGACGGGGTTAGTCCCCATGCACTGAACATTTGACAGTACAGTCAATGACTCTAATCATTCCTCATCCGCTTTATGGCCATATCGACGTTTATAGCTGTTATGGGGTTGAAATAAAAGCATTAACAGATGCAAAGGGTAAGGTGGTGCATTTTATCAAGGTTCACTGTGTGTAAAGTCCATAATCCACTTGGTGACAGATAGTGCCACCCAAGGGTTTTGCTTCTGGACACACATTGATGCTTCAAAAGAGGCCTTTTGTAAAATGTCATTTTGCTGAGCAAAAACAAGAAAAACAACACGGACAATCGTTTCAACTAAATTAATTAACTTGTTGTAGGTCAGCCCAGTAAACAAAAACACAGGAGGCCTAACTTTGGCACAGATTTAGCTGTCGGTAGACTCCTTATGTGTGAGATAATTATAACTGTATATATTATTTGTGCAAAGAAATAATGAAGTTTAAATTGCTTTGATGGTTAAAGTAAAACTTTCTGCATGGTGTAATTTGCAAGTCTGGTTTCAGATGTGATTTTATAGAAAACTTGTTGATTTTCTTTTCCAGTTTCCTGACAAAAACTCCACCGTCCCCATCGACCACTCATTTCTACGAGTCCCCCCCCCCACACACACACACACTAACAGTTATTCTCCAAAGAGCCCCTGAACCTTGTTGAGCTTCTATTTCAACTCTGACTAAAAACACCTATTAGTGTTCCCACATTTTCTTTTCTTTCTTTTTTTGTCATCTTTCACTATTCCCAAAGCAGATTTTAGTCTGTGTGAACTCTGTTTTGGAATCACTGACCCCCCTCGGCGCTCTCCTCTCCTTTCCCCGTCTCCCACTTAACCCCATATTTCACAGCTGAACTACGACTAATTTCCCCCCAGTCCTCCGAACAGAGCTCTCTATACTGCTCGAGCACGCTTAATTACCCACAATTAAAGCCCAACGCTAACGAGAAAATTGCTCTGTTATGAAATGACTTCAAAGAACTAGAATAAGTAGAATGGATTGAAGGTAAAGTTGGGTGGTAGCCTCGGGTGGCAGGGAAGGGCTTCGCTGCTGTGTTTTCCCCTCAAGCTGTCTCAGGGGAAGGTGGCAAGTAAAGATTCAACTGGCGATACCTAAAGCTGTAGATTACAGCTAAACTCAAGTGTTGATACTGAGAAAGCGCAAGTGTTCACTTTACTAACGGAGGAGGGAGTGTGAGGCTGCTTCACGATAAAAGTGGTAAAGACTTTGGTTACATTTCAGCATGTGCCCATGCACAGATCCAAACCATGGTGTGGTCTTTGTTTTTTCTGGTCATGAGAAGCTGCTTTTGTTGTGATATAAACGTGCACATTTCTGTTTTATTCTTGAATCTAAAAGTTCTTAAATCAGTGGAAGATGTAACAGATATCACTGCTGCAGAAAGCATGAATAAGGAACAACTGAAAAAGCTTGTGCAGTCACAGTTTGCTGCAGTTTGGAATCATGCCTGCGGCCGTAGCTGCCACCTGTTCCCGGTGTCATAGGAAAGAAGAGTTTTAAGCTGCATGCAAGTGCAGCACGAGGCAAACCTTAGCTTATTCTCCATCCCTCCTGCTGGTCAGTGGCAGCTTGCCAAGCACTTCAGCCATATTTGCATTTAAAGTTTTATTTATTGATTAACTACTTCAACATGATTGACAA
>JBAMHV010000006.1:9255154-9265265 GCA_037177535.1 Pseudomugil gertrudae | reverse complement strand
ATTATTATTATTATTATTATTATTATTATTATTATTATTATTATTATTATTATTATTATTATTATTATTATTATGTATAAACCATTGTATTTCTTTACTTTTATTGTAAATTTGGATGATGATAATTTCATTTTATTTTATTTTAGGGTAGATTAAATAAAACGTGACATCATTTTCATCCATTTTGTCTCATAAGTATTTTCTAAATCCCGCCTCGTTACTGATTATGACTTCATACAATGTTTCCTGTTTGTGGTGTGTGTGAAGTTTCTCTGACCAACTCGTTACAGCTCGTCTTCTCCATGAACCTGCAGTCTTTTTCCTTTCTTTTGGATTAAGTTTCCCCTGATCTTGTGTCTCCTTCTCTCTGCTGTCAATTGCAGGTGGAAATATTTCCGACAAGAAAGTGGTTTGTGGATGTTTCTCCCATCCTCACCTCCTGGATCTACAATTAGATTTTATTATCCGTTCAGCGTCATTGCAGTATGAACGCTGTTGTTTATTCAAAACAATGTTGGCTAATTATATAAATATGTCTTCAGTTCCTGGTAAACTAGTCTAAATGACATGGTATAATAATAATAATAATAATAAATAATAATAATAATAAAAATTAATAATAATAGTAATAATAAATTATAATATATCTGCGATAATCAAGTGTTAGTTTTATTAGCAAGCATTATTAGAAAATATTACAATTGTTCAGAAATAGGATTTCTTGTAACGAAATTTTTGGATAGGCTACATTATTATTATTATTATTCACTAATTTGATAATGAAAATAATTATATGATGATCACGCTGATAATATTGCATCGAACAAAATGACTTTTCAGTTTGGTTGAAATAAAATCTAAACGTTATCTTTTTTATTTTCTATCATGTTAATATTATCATCCGTTTGTTCTAAATGATCCCAGATTATTTAATTACTCCTGTTGGGCCTATAACTATATAAAAGCCGCTTCATCTTTAATTAACTTATTTTCTTGTCTCTTTTATTTCCATTAAAATCTAAATCAAGCCGTCGCGTTTATTCTAACACGTATTCTTGTTTGTAGATATATTTTTACTATCAACAGTTTAGAAGATGTCGCAGCTTTTCATCCGTCACGTGCCCTCTCTGACTTTCTTTCTCTTTTTATTTCTTTTAACCTTCTTTTAGTTATGTTTGCTCCTTGATAACAGATTGCGGATGAAAGTCCGACTCTTTTCATCATCATCTCATCCTTCATTTAACATATTCTTCTTTTTAAAAGTGGCTTTTTCTTTAGAGTGGCTGTTGGACCTATTGGAGGGGGGGGGGGTGTCATATCTCTTTACCTCCATCTCGTAGGGAAAATAAACTTCTGACAGGTGCGAGAACGTGGTTTGATTTTCCTTTTTTCACCATGTCCTCTCCTTTTAAAAATGCTCTCATCCTTAATATGTTGTCATTTGGAAAGCATTTCTTATGATCAAAGTGTGGCTTGTTAGTGCGGTCAATATCCTTTCCAGCAAGCTTCTCATATATCGATAACAAGACAGCAAAGCCTCCCGCCGTGCTGCATTCTGGTCTCCAGTATCCGCTCTGTGTGCCAATAAGCCGGGGGACATCCTGTGCGTAAAAAGACATCATTTCATATGTACATTTCAGAGTGCTTTAATGTGGAAATTTATGTCTAACTTATAAAAAAATTGGAAAATTATTGGAGCAGATGAAGAAATATCACGTGCTCAAACGCGGCAAATGATTAAAGTTAATGGGTGTTTCGGTAAATTCAGACGGGTATCATTTCTTCCCTCTCGTCCCGTTAAGCCAGTACGGAGTCAATAAGGTGATTGATCTGTGGTGTGTTTGGCAGTGGTGGTCCTCCGGGAAAACATCAGAACACAATCCCCAGGATCGGCTAGACACATGGGCCACAACGCACCTCTACTACTTCTTTTTGTGTATTTTAAAGTAGGCCTATATGAAGGAAAAAATAAAGTCCCCTCAGACTTTCTATTGAGAAACCGCAATAACGATTTGTTTTGTTTTAGTGACGTCTCCGTGCAGTGCGACAGCGGCACGTGCCTCCGTTGCCTCCTTCTTCCCGGATCGTAAAAGCTCAGCGGCAAAGAAACTCCAGTCCAAGCCGGGAGACAGTGATCGGGCTTCGGCCTCAGGTGCATCTCTGAGGCGGAGCGACGCGGAGGTCCAGGTGGGTGAACTTTCTCCTCATTGTCACGCGCGCAGTTTTTCTGTTTGACTTTAAAATCAGCACCCATTTTTTTTAAAAAAAAAGTGAAATAAGTCCGGTGTAATTTGAGATTTTGAACTTAGGTTCTCTGCAAAAGTCACGTGTCGTTGACAGGTGGTGACTTTGGCTTCAGAGTGCAAATGTGAGAAGTTAAAGAAGAATTAAACTAAGTTAAAACAGTCATTTTAAACTCAAATGCATCATTTGTGACTCTACAGATTTTACTCAGAATTTTGGAAATATTTTTTTAACTTCCTATTTTTTAGTCTCTTTTCTTTCTCGCACATTTTCCTGCAATGACCCATTACATGCATATGCAAATGACATGAGGTATTGGGGCATTGTTGTCCTCACTGAAGATGGTCTTCCAGCCTGCAAATATTTGAAACCCACCCTCATCACTTCTTAGCCCTCTAAACATTTCCTGTCCTATATTACATGCACCTTTGCATGTGTGTTCATTATTCAAGCCTCTCTTGCTAGATCTTACCTGTTACCCAAAGTCTGCAGGGCACCTGAAGGACTTCTCTGTATCTTTATCTGCCGATCTTCCCCCCTTCCACTCTTTACTCCTACCTCCGCCCCAGTTTGGCCCTCATATCTCTGTTGTCTCTCGCTGCCACACCTGGTAACTACAAACTTGTACACAATAATAACAGCTAGATGTATCCATCTATCTCTCTATCTAGCCTGTCGGCAGTTAGTGGAGTGGCTGAAAGACTTGCAGGCGTGAAAGGTCAGTTAATCAATGGCTCACAATTTGACAAATCCCAGCGACTCTTATCATCCTCACGGGTGTTTAGGGCCGAAAGGAGGACCACCGAGATAAATGCTTAATCCTGGCTGCTCAGAGGGAAAGAGCAAGGCAGGACGAGCACTGGGGTGTTGGTAAGGTGGGCATGCAGAGAGGTTGTGAGCTGCAGGAGGAGGTGGAGGAAGGGTTTGGAAGAGTTGGCAAGAGAGAAATAAAAGAGAGGAGATGTGGAAGTATCTTCCAGCAAAACTGTGAGGTGAATAAATGTGCCTGCATTTTGGAAATGACAGCTTCTACTTTTGTCTGTCACATTCAAAAGCATCTAGTGACTTTCTCGCTCTCAGATCACTGAATTTGCCTCTAGCTGGACAGGCCATGAACATGCCTTCTGGGCTGACATAAGTCCTGGTTCAGTCTTAGTTATTGCTCTGCAGCTGTGTGTAAAGTTGAGAAAAACCCGAGGAAAACAAAGGTGTATGAGTGGTTGAATTCTCCTGTGGCATGTTAGCTCGCCTGCAGCAGTGTGCAACCAAGAGGAAAATGAGCTTTTGTCCACAAGGCTGGCCTCTTTCTTCCCTCTGTTTTCTGAGCTGCAGGGGTTTGGAAGGTGGCACATTTTTTTGCCCTTACACCCTTAACAAATATCACCTCAATGTGACATCGAGTCAGTTGTTTTTTTTTGTTGTTTTTTTGCTTAACAGTTTGCACATTTTATCTTGTGGTTTTATTGGCATTTATTGTAATTTAGGTTGACACTGAAAATGTCAGTAATGACAGTAATTGACATTGCTATCATTAATTTGTGTGCAGTTTTTGTGTGAGAGAATGCAACAGCACTGTGGCTCCTTTAACGCTCACAGACAGACACTTATGTCCTTTATCGCCATCTCAATACAAGTTCAATGTAGTTCGATTGAGATTAGTTGAACTGGCATGACAGGAGATCCCTAGTATTGCCAAAGCACTTAGGAGGCAATGACAGGACTACATTGACGTGTACTAACACAACACTCCATAAATGGCCAACCTTGTAGCAGACTGAGACATGCATCTGGTTGACAGCCAAGTCAAAGAGGTTTTTGGCTAATCTCAAAGAGATGAAGTTAAACAACGATAGCAAGATGCAAAAGGATGTGAAAACAGCAGATGAGGAACAATATCAAGACTAGAGCTAATGCATGACAAAGTTTGTCCAAAATAGATGTGAGAATGATTGACTCTCGGGGTGACTGATGAAGAGAGAGAGGGACACAGAGTGAAATAGAAAAGGTGACAAAGAGGAAGAAGTGTGAGACGGAGGGAGAAAGCAGCAGAAAAAGAGAGGACAAGAGATAAATAGAAGAAGGGTTTGGTGGGGGTCGGAGAGGATAAAATGTATAAGAGTGATGTACGAGAAGAGGGGAGAGGAAGAGATTTACTAGAAGAGAGATTAAGTCAAGTTGTCCCCGGTCAGTCATTAATCCGATTTAAGTGCAATTAAGGTGAGACTGATTCCTTCCTAGAGAGAAAGAAATAGATGGAGAGGGTGAAGAGAGGGAGGAGCGAGGAGACAGAGAGGGAGACAAAGATAGAGTGATTGAAAGAGAAAAGTGGGAAAATAAAACAGGTGTCTGAACTCAGGATGCAGGTAACTGGATAAATGAGAGAGTGTATACTGCAATACAACAAAGACCTCATATTTCATATAAAAACCAAAATTATATATATATATATATATATATATATCCATGACATTTTTAATCATAAAGTTGATCCCACTATATTCATGTTGGAGCGCTGCTAATATCTGAGCATGAACAAAAGTTGTAAAGTTTAGTTTAAGTGGTAAATATAGTTGTGTTTTCAATTTGATCTAATGGGACAGCAAAGGGCAGAGAGGACAAAAACAGATAGAGCTACGCCAAAAGAGAGACAAAGTGGATGAATCTCCTCTGAATGAGAATGAAAAGCACGGGAGCAATGAAGACTTTCCCTCCTCCTCCTGTTCCACCTGCAACAACCCTTTCGATCCCTGTTTGGTGTGCTCTGTTGTTCCAGATGTGTATCATAGGTCTCAGGGTCGACAGAGGGGTCCCTCCGCTGCTGTAGCATTTCTGTGTCTATTGGGAGATGGTGGTCGTGATAGCTCGGCCGTCTGACACGTACACAACAGTACATAAATCAAACACACACATGCACACACTCTCTCCATTTATCTCCCACTCGAGCAGTGCGGTGATAGCAGCCAACTCTGCATAGAGTCAGCGAGAGGGAGAGGTTGTGGGAAAGTAATGGGTAGCTGCAAAAGGTTTACTTCTGTTGCTGCCATCTCTGTTGCTCAGGCTTTTTCAGTGTCTTTGCCTCTCTTGTTTGATGTGCTTGAATAGTGTGTTGCACCCTCAACTACGAGTGTAATTGCAGTTCCACATAACTGCAGGACACAACGTGTTATTACAAAGCTTGTTAAGGCAAAGAATGGAGCAAATTAACAAAGCTGAGGCCACAGATTATGTTTGCAGCATTTCTGGGGTTCTCGATGGAAATAGTGTTTTGATTGACTTATTAAAACTGAATGCAAGTTTTTTTTAAAAAGCATTTCGCCATTATTGGGCAAATGCTTTTACTTCTATATCTTTTATATTGCATCATTTTCCCCACTACTCTCACTCCCTTAAAGATGCTTTCTGCTTTTCTATGGCACATCTATTGCAGTTTCTATGAACTGTTTCTGTGGCTCATCACAAGACCCAGATTGAGAGGCCATTTGGCTGCTGTTGACAGGAGGGAGCAGCTATTGACAGGGCCCTGCCGGGGAGGCGTGTCTCAGGCCCCACGTCCAAAGCGTTTGTGGCGTTTAATACACTGTAGCAGTGGTCCTCACAGCCCTCGCCCTGCATGCTACTGCCATAGGGATCAATATGCACTGGGTTAGAGAGAAATGGACCATCTGATGCACACTCAGATAGGGGGATGAGGGGAAAGGACTAAGAGCGACAAACCAGCAGGGAGGGGTGGGGTAGTGTGGGATTTAAAGTAAAAAGAGAGGAGCACACTTGGAGAAAGGGGAGATGGTAAGACCAAAAGGAAGAGAAAAGAAGAGAGGAAATTATTAGAGGCATGGTTTAAAAGACATGGAGGCTGAGTGCTGTTCAGCGCAGAGATGGATAGCAAAGGAGAGAAAGTGGTCAGAGGTTGAAAGAGACATTCAGCTGGGAGAGAAAACAGATTGGAGCGAACAGGGATAGACATCGAAAAAGAGGAAGACTCTAGACACAAGGGAGGACACACACAGGAAAGGAAAAAAGACATAAGGAAAGAGACGAGTGGGAGATGGGAAAGGAGAGGGGATAGAAGAAAGGAGGTGGGGAGAAAAACAAAGTGAAATGGGGGTATGCGGGGAAGGATGAGGAGGAAAGGAGGGGAGGGGGGTAAAATTTCCATCAGGTTTTCAATTGGGGCGGATCAATAGTGTATTAGAGCTCACCTTGACCCTGTCTCTCCCCCCACTCCCCGACCCAGCACACAGGCCAAGCTACTCTCCCTCACAGCAGGGGATGGAGAGGGGGAGAGATTGCATTACGGCCTCTCTTTCTTGGACTAAAGTGGCAGAAAATGGCACAATAAAAGCAAGAGTGGACAGAAAGAGAAAGGAAAACTAAGTCACAGGCGGCAGAAACGGAGAGAGTAGGAGACAACGAAGAAGAGAGAGCACTGGGAGAAACCAGCAGGTGTTGTGACACTGGTGTGGATGGAGCTTTCTGGGGGATGAAACTTGTTGGGGGTTCATGACTGTGTTCATGACTTGAGTGTCTACATCACTATTACACACATAACGACTGAATTACACAGGTTTGTCTACACAGAACAAGTTGATGCATACGTGTATTCATACAAACTGCAGATACACATCGGTGTAAGAATGTTTGCTCTTCATCTCACCAGAATATGAGCATTTCTAATAGTATGGTCACATTATTGCATAACCGAGCTGTGTATTTCCATGTTGAAGCCGTATTTACCAGTAAGATCAAAGTTTAAATGCATACATGGTGATGCATTGACATCTATGGCGTAGCACTTCCTGTATCCCATCCTTCCTTCAGTTTCATCATGTTAAGTTTTACGCTTGACATTTTTAACTTCATAAATTGTGTTTCATTGTAAACTTTAAGGCCCTGATGGCGACCTGTCCAGGGTGTACCCCGCCTCTCGCCCGATGTCAGCTGGGATTGGCTCCAGCCCCCCCGCTACCCCATTCAGGGAAAAGCGGTAGAAAATGGATGGATGTAAACTTTAATTAAAATAGCTAGCATGTTTGGTGTTTTGGGGTTGTGCACCGCTCATGCAGACAGTAGAAAGATCTGCAGAGGAAAATGTAATGTGTGAGTAGATTCACATCTACAAGACAACCCATCAAAACCCGATGACACAAAATTATTATAAATGTTTAAAAAGTTACATTTGCTACATATTCTTGTGCTAATTTCTTCAGTGGTGTCATTTTCTCAGCAGTGACACCTGCTGTTTGATTCCATTTTAGCTTATAAATATAATCATGATGCTGTGTTGACATTTCACTTCTCATTCATAATTACCAACATGGTGAATGTCACCAACCACATTGACACAATGTGGAAAGTGGACATGATGAGGTAATGTGTCAAGCAAGACTATTACCACTAAACAAAACATTTGAAGATTTTAAACATTGGCTTCTTTGCATATTGATGATTGTGTCTGTGCCATTGAGAAAACATCACCGCTGTTTAACTTTTAAGCCTTTATTTTTTGGTAAAGCTGTGCTGCTGTGAAGAGATCTGATGTTTCAGTTGTGAGTCTTCATGCACTCAGAGATTGGTTAAACACACAGGTCATTTGGAAATGCAGCTATCAATAAAAGAGTAAAGTTGCTGATGACATAAATGTGTCAATGTAATGCAAAAATTCAAACTCCAGGAATGTTAAAATCCTAGATTATAAATAGTGATGTTACAGGTAATTTCTCTAATCTCAAAGACATGAATGTAGCAATAACGGGGCATCACATATTAGATATTCTGAAGATGATTGGCTTAGATTAAGGTGTCTAACAGAGAAGCACTAGCTCACATAAACTCATGTGACCTCATAGTGAAACAGATAGTATGGAGACTGTTGCACCATGATTTCCTATGATATTATATGTTGCACTGAGAGGAAAAGGGACAGAGGGTAATAGCAAGTCTGAGTGAAACAATATGGGTTGCCAAGTATTCAACAAGATTGGAGGTTAAGTCTTATCACCAGGTTTCAGTCTTGGGCAACAGTATAGTATAGGCTAGCCATAAATCCATGAATATTAAACAGTTCTCACTTCTTTAGAATAATTAACATCAAGATTTAAGCTCCTAAATATCAAACATGTTTGAGTTTGTGAGGGAGTTTATCATTTTTGCAGTATAAAATTTTCCCCAAAACTTCCCTAAGTATATAAGTAATACCCATCAAAATAAAACACCATCAAAAGGGGATGTGTTCTGTTTACTGCCTATAGCAGTTATGAGCATAATCATTACCACTGGTTTTCCTTTAATGTAATAATGATAAAGATATAATACAGTAGATCTAAATAATCTTAACCAAATGTATTTATTTAAAGGTTAAAGCTGTGAGCTTCAATCATGTCTCCTGACATGTCTTTTCACGTGTTAATGAAGCCAAAAGGTGTTGATTCTTCATGACTTTATTTCCCATTAATATAAAAAATAGAATGATACTAAAGATGCTGAAACAACGCCTGACATTGGGATGATCTCCTATAATAAGCTATACATATGCACTCATATAAATATGCTGGCAACAACATATGTCTGTCCTCCATCACTGGAGGACGGCAGGATTTGAGGACAGATGCAGGGGCCAGGGGTAGGGCAGTGATGAGGGGAAGGGGGGATGTTGAATAAAAAAAATTGATCTGGGATTTTAGCATTTAGACACAGTTTACAAAGCGATAGAGATGGGAGGCAGGGGGGCTGCGCGGGGGGGAGGACACTTAACTTTACAATGGGTCAGCTCTGCTTCCAACTCTGTTACTAACTGTAACCCCGATGCCCTGCCTCCTGCTCAGCTCCGTGCTTATTCCTTAGAAAATAAACACAATATAGGATTCTCTGATTCTCTCAACGATCCGTGTTTGGGTGTGCGCGAGATGTAGCTGTTTAGACAGCAGCTTGTTTGTAGAAGCGCAGACCTACTCGCAGCACCATCCTCATCTCTTCTCCACATTTCCTAATGCTGTTCCTATTGTCACCCATCCACACTCCACTGCACAAGCGCGCGCCAAAGACGCCCAACAACAGCACACCACTGCGCGCGCGCGCATCCTCTGTCAGACACACACACGGTTACACACAAACTTTGTCCCACTCAGTGAGGGGGAGAAAAGGAAAGAAAAAAGGAGAGAAAAAAGAAATCGATCGCCGGGGATAGCGGTGCGCGTCGGAGGATCGTATCTTGTCAAAATAATATATTACCCTCATCCCCGCCTGATCGATGCGGTGGATTAGGGACGGAGGGCTCCCTCTCTCCCCTCCTCTCCCTCCCTCCCTTCCTCCTCGGTGCTTGGTGCAGTTTAATATTTACCTCCGTGAAAGAGCGGCCGCGACGGCTCTCAGCCCTAATTGATTCCGACACATGGGGCTCTGTGCTCCGGCTGCGGATGAGAGAGGGAGGGCCGGAATGCAGAGGGAGAGAGGAGAAAGCAAGAAATAAGGACAGAAAAAAAGAGGATGGATAAGAAATAAGGACAAGATGAAGGAAAATGAGTTATGAAAAAAGGAGATTAGATATTGAGGACGGCAAAATTAGAAAGACTGAGCTAAAAGTTTACAGAATGACGAAATTAAGTTTCAAGTGTAGCCTAATGGAAAAAATGGTGACAGATGAAGTGAACACAGAGAAGTCACCCCATTAGGGGGTCGGAGGAAATTGCAGGAAAGGTGCGAGATGGAGATGGCAGAGCCCATAACGTAAAGAGGGATGGTGAGGTATGTGGCACAGGGGGGGGGGGGGGGGGGGGGTGGAGGGAGGGGGAGGGGAGCACAAAGAAAAAACAACCCAAGAAAAATGAAAAAAACAAAACCCCTCGGTGAAAATGGGGGCCCCCACTTGGAA
>JBAMHV010000006.1:9222022-9245353 GCA_037177535.1 Pseudomugil gertrudae | reverse complement strand
CTCCCTTTTCTCGTTTCGTTTTGGTGGGGGGAGTAGGGGTTAGCGGGGGGGGGGGGTGGAGGGGGGAAGAAGGGGGGGTGGGAGGGTCACCCCCCCCCCCCCCCCCCCCTCCCCACTTATATAAAGCAAAACTGAATAACTTGCTTTTTCTCGTTGTTGCTTCACATTTCATCAACCTCTGTGATGCTTTGCTTGTGCCAAAACCATCACTCCGGGCTCCCTGGTGTGTGTTGTGTTGTATTTTACATGTGTGCAAGTGTTTGCGTGAATGTGTCTTTTATTTTATTTTATTTATTTAGTTTATAGGCCTACTGTGTTGCAGAAAGCCACATTTGAGGCTCCATCCTTGCATTTTCTGTCAGTCTCTTTCCATCTTGCACTCTCATTAAACGCCCCCCACCCCACCCTACACACACAAACTCACACACTCCCTCTCTCACTCTCTCTCTCTCTCTCTCTCTGAGTCTCTCCTTCTTCTTCCTCCGCGCCTCACGCTCCCCTTGCCCGTGGCTATATGATCGTGAAAAATGTGTTTACAAAACTCGCTCTCTTGCAGATCAAACCGTACGGACGAATCAAAGACTTTGGAGAGAGAGGCAGAGGAGAAGCAAGGGAAGACTCAGAGAGAGAAAGAGAGAAAGAGGGGGAGGAGGGGTACGGGCAGAGGCCTTATAATTTTAAAATTCTCTGTGTGTTATTCGCTGTTTTTTTCCCTCTTCATGTGTGTGTGTGCATGTGTGTGCATCTCCTTTGGTAATACAATATCTTTAAGGCCCCCAAAACAACTATCTATGTCTCACAGTTAAACATGAGATAATGCAATATTGATGTCTCCTTGTCTTTGCTATAACGCAATACTGGACCCATTCTGGCTGGACGCTCTATGGGCTGATGGTGCCCTTGCACTTAAAAGAATTACTCTGCTCTGTAATACATTTTAGACCGATGCTACACAAATACAGAGTCCCCAAAGGAGTACAGTTTATAGTGAAACCAAAGCAGCTGAAATGACTTCAAAGCAGCATTGAGCGTTCAGTACGATTGACTCGAAATGAACTTGTAGTCCAGCTGTCCTATGATTAATTTGCCTCTGTACAACGTTTTTGTCTTATAGTTTGTATCATCAGGTGTCCCAGGTGTATTGTACAAGTTTTTCTGTTCAAGGGAAATCCTTTCAAGATTTTCCTGTGGCGTTATGGTTGGTACTTTTGCCAGAGGATGCTGAAAGGAACTCTGAGGCAGCTCCTATACTGATCATTACTCTCATTTAAAAATGGTCAAAAAAGGGGTCTTAAACTAAAGTTTTCCAGGAAGCGGTTTCTTAAATTATTCGCATATTTTCACTCAGTCACATCCATCCATGCAGAGACTCTCAGATGTTCCTCCCAGGCTATTTCTCATCTGCAGGGACTCCCAAGGCATAACCAAGAGACATTCTGTCCAGTTTCCTGACAGTCTTAAAGAGATTTTTTCTGTAACTCTTGCAATGCTATGAAAAGAAAACAATGTCTTCTTCTTCCATCCTCTTCAGGAAGGCACAGGCTGCATGAACAGAGGTTTTAGAACTCATTTTTTATTCAGAAGAATCTCGATTAAGCCGTTTGTGACAGTTTGATGATTGTGAGAGGAAAGAGGAACTAAAACTTCCAGAGGGTGAGAGGAAGAAGATAGGAGAGGGGCAAAAAGACTGAGGGACAAATGAGGTGAGGAAGGGAGTTTGCAGTAACACTGGCAAAGGGTGGGTGGAGTGGAGGAGAGGTGAGAGGGAGAGGGAGGGAGCAGACAGACAGGCAGGGGGAGCGATTATAGCAGGGTTTATGTATGAGCTATTGATTGAGTCGGTGGTGACTTCTTGAGTGGTTAATTCGGGAAGTGAGAGCGATAGAGAGAGTAACTCACTGACCAAAAAGGGGAGGGAGGTTGAATATGGGGTGGAGGGAGGTGGAGAGCTTGTGATGAGGATGAGTGGAGAGGAAGCAGAGAAGAGTGTATTTCCTCAGGTAAAAGTGCAGAAAATAAGAACCTGTTTTGCAAGGAATAATATGTGCTTCTTAATTATAGCACTTCTCTGTTCCTGTTGTGTTTGTTTAAGAATGATAATAAGCACCTTTTTCTTTTCTTCATACCGAAATATCAGGATTTTTAAGCTTTGAGTCCTCCCCATCGGCGCAAGCTCTTTCACATACAATACATACACAAGGGAGAAGCAGAAACTGAATTCTCTTTAAAATGTCTCCCTTTTTTCAAAGCCGGTGTGCAGCTCATTGACTAAACTAATATCATTTTCCTTGTTTGTTTTTTTCATGTCATTTCAGTCACTTTACATGTTTTCTTTTGCTCATTTGAAGTTTTCTTATTGCAAACTAAGTAGGCTTGACAATAAGTGTGTTATTTCTGCAATAAATGTAGCTGACACTGCGGTTTGCAGATATCAGTCATGGAAGATAAGTGACTGTTCTCAAACCTGCATCGCCTTGCATGCAACAGACATCTTAAGGTTTGTCTCAGGGGTTTTCGACAATGTACAACGTCCCTGCCTGCATGGCAAACGTTTGCTATGCTAACATAAAGGTGAAGAAAACACACCCTGACCTATATGTGCATAAACCTGTAATGTTAAAAGCAGAAACTTTGCAGACACACATATTGGTTAATTCACCAACAGATATGATGAAAAATACTATAAAATACTTTTCAGTTAATCTGGTGTAGCCTCGGGATTTTAAAAACTGAGACAAATATAGCTTTATTTGTTTTGTTAAACATGGACAAACTTTCTTATAACCTAGAAAACAATTTCATAGGTAAACCATCATCTTTTGAAAAAGGTTGTTGACTTTTTAACTTGAGTTTATTCAGATTTCAGATCAGTATCCTTGATGGGGAATATGCTTATAAGGACAATTAGACCAATGGGATTGCTTATGTTCCAGCGCTTAAAGTGTTATTTGGCCTGGTTTTCCAGACAGTTTCAAACCCAAACATCATTTATTTAGATTTCTGTTTGTTGATTTTGAAAATGAAGTGCTTCTGTGAGCAAAGCAGATTTAGGATGTGAAACACTGGCAATGCTAAAACAGAGTAACTGCTCATCGTTATCATTTCATTGATTAGTTTGCCTGGCTAACCTCTGACCTGGTTGCTGCAGAGATTTATTTAGACTTTTGCTGACAAACTGTCCATCCAGAAGCAGACAGAACATGTTTTCACATACCATACTGAGTTTTTTTCTTTAAAACAGATTCTCTCAGTTCACTTTATCTCAAGCAGTCACATTTGTCCATATACATACCCACGCCACCTGTCCTCTCAAACACATGTGCACCATTACACACGCACCTATTCTTCTCTATAGGCGTGAATTTAAGCCCATAGGACACTCATCTGCTCGCTGGAAACAACAGATGGTTCCCTTGTTTTCACTGTATCACCTTCTCTGAGGAAGTCCAAATCAAGAGCAACACCTTGAACAAGGAATCTAAATGGTGTGTGCGCGTGCGTGTTAGAGTTGTTTAAGTATCTTTGTGTGTGTGAGTAAGAGAGAGAGAGGGAGAGGAGGGGGGAGGAGCTCCTCTATTCCAAATGTGTCCAATGCACAGTTTGGTTTGCCATGCATGTCTCATAGCTGCTTTGCTGGTAGGATATCCTGCAGTCAGATTCCTAAAAGGCGCGCGCGTGAGTGGGCTACTGGGTTTTTGCGTGTGTTTGTGTGTGAAGGTCAGCTCGCCGGCGCAGTTTCTTTTCCTATTTCTCTTCCCTCTCGCGCAGGTTTTGATCTCTCAGCCGCGAGATCAAAGGCGCTCTCTGGCTATTAGTCAGCGCGAGCCATTGATCCCTCATCGATCCACGCGAGACACAGCCGCCCCGTGAACACCGCGCGGGGCTCCCCAAAGCTCCTCCCGCGCGCCAGGAGAGAGAGAGAGAGAGAGAGAATCAGAGAGAGAGAGAGAGAGGCAAAGTGAGGAGAGGAGAATGCAAAGGAGAGAGAGGTGGAACAGCGCGCGCGCGTGTGTGTGTGTGCACGCGCGTGTATATTTTCGTCCTGGCGCGAGCAGAGCCAAACTCGAGCTTTTTCTTTGCCGCGGGACATGAAACAATGAGGCTCGAGCCGGTTTTAATAAAGCGCGCTTTCCCTCCTTTCAACTCTGGCGCGAGGCGGACGAGCCGGCAGCGGAGAGCGATCGATAATTAATGACGATGAATAATTTAACCCTATCGATTGATACTTTTTTCTTCATCCTTTTCCCCCCTTCTTTTCCTTATTTTCTTAAGGCCAGCGTTCTATATCATACTAACACGGTTTCAGGAGCTCCCCTCACCTTCTCCCTAACTTGCTGTTGGAGTTCTTTCAGGAACATCTGAAAAAAGAAAGAAAACAAGTTTTATTTATCTGAAGCTCCTGCACATGAACCGAGCTGGAGTCTGAACTTCACACGATTTCCCTCCATGAATGAAAATAGCTTTTAGGGTGGATCAGGAAAATATTAGGATTTTATTATTAGCAACTGTTGCTTCTAAAACACATCACATCATGGAAAGCACCTGAAAAGTTCCTTTAAAAATGAGTTGTTTCACAAAACTATTTTATTTCTTCTTTTCCAATTAAATTGTTCTCAAAATGTTACCTTTCTTAAGTTTAAATATGTGAGGCCAGGAATAAAGAACTAAAAATGATGTATTAAATGGGAAATATGGTGCTCCAGCAGTATTTTTCATCCATTCCCCCTTATCTCTGATATCACCAGTGAACAAAGAAGAAAACAGCGGTCAAAACAGCATCCTGTCAACCACTTTCCCACTCCTGCACTGTACCTTTCAAACTGAATTTGACTGGATGGTATTCTGGCCCGGCACTCCTGTCAGATGATAGCTTGTCTCGGTGTGAAGGACTCAGTATTAGCTTTGCCCCTGCAGTGTGAAGTAATGGGCGCTCTGTGGGAAAGCAAGCAAGGACCCTCAGTGCTCCTGTAACTATACATCTTGGTTAAATACACTGACAGTACTGCACTGCTGCCTGTTCCTATTACAGCGACTGCGCTGATTTCTCACCCTTTCATATGACAGTATGATGGGTGTACGAAATTCACGATACAAAAGAGTGATCATGTGGAAATTTAGCTGCTGAAAAAGTCTCAATATGATGGTGAAGTATTATGAAAGGGAGCTGTTTGACTTTACGCTGTAATAGATTTATATAGTTCTGGTGGTCACAGTCTCCTATGGGCTGAAAAAAAAAATTAGAATCCACTGTCAATTTCTTGGTGCTAAGACATTAAAAACATGCATGCAAGATAAGAGCTGTTGGTCTATTCTATTGTTTCATAATAAAATTAATGTTTTATTCATGAGGTTTAGAAATATTGTTAATCTTATGGGTAAAGTTGCCTGAAAATGAGACTGTTGTTGAAGCTTAACAAAATACACTGATTCAGTAATGAATTTATTGGCTAAAAAGTACAAATGACTCATATTTTTAGAAGAATTCTTTAATTTTACCTCCCAAAAAGCCCAAAGATATTAAAGCATTTTAATAATACATTAAATACAACACATTGTATATGACAAATTAATTATAAATAGTTGGTAATTTGAGTGATAGAAACAATAAGCCACAAATGGACTTTTATTCGGGTTGGATTTTTCTCTTTAGCTGGATAGACAGGTTCTTTCTCCTCTCCCTCCCCCCTCCCCTTCCATCTCCTCCTCCTCATCTTCTTTCTCACTTCTGTCTCTCCCCTCCTTGTTCGTCCTCTCTCCTTCTTTCCATCTCCTCTAACAAACCCATAGCGGAGTCCCTCTGTTCTTCCACCCTGAGGCTGACCAGTGTGTCAGAGCTAACCAGGGAGAGGAACAGAGAGAGGGGGAAAGACAGAGATAGCGGGAGAGAGGCAGGCAGGGAGGAACTGAGAGAGAGAGGGTTCAGTCGGGCCTTTTTCAGGGGCAAGCACAAAAAGGAAGATGAGACAGATGTACAGAGTCCGTTTCATCTTGTGGAAAAAGAAAGCGAGAGAGGCCAGACTTTTCATGCTTC
This sequence comes from Pseudomugil gertrudae, assembly GCA_037177535.1. Classification (NCBI taxonomy): domain Eukaryota; kingdom Metazoa; phylum Chordata; class Actinopteri; order Atheriniformes; family Pseudomugilidae; genus Pseudomugil; species Pseudomugil gertrudae. The sequence goes on along the minus strand of JBAMHV010000006.1, from coordinate 9,239,322 downwards.
TCACAGTTTTCTCTCTTTTTATACTGCGACCCATCACTCTTTCCTTCTTTAGACAGCACTGGAGACATAATGTTGCCTGAATGTCAAGCTGCCCCCCTTCCTTTTACTACCCCAGTCACTCCGCAGAATTTCAAAACATAGTTACAGTATTTTCTTCACAGTTTCCTTTTCACTCAGTGGCCTACTAACCTGACTGCACAAGCACAGCAGTTCTGATGATGAGCCCAATCATATAGATGACTGAAAAATGTTGTCAATATTTAAGAATCAGTTATAAGTGATCTACAACTCATGGCAAACTCATCAGTTGAGGAGGTTTAGCGTGACACACAAACAAGATCTCCAACATAGATAACTATGTAGGTGTCCAGATAGCAGAGACAAGTCAAAATGGTCCAAAACATCATGTCTAAGTGTTTCCAATTGCTAAATGAGTCACAATATGTCACATAGTTATACTTACAAGCATCAGAGCTGAGCCTGAGATCAATGTTGGGCATTTTTAGGAAGTAAAAGTTGTTTTTCTTTACTGTTGATGTTCTGTGTTACTCCCTGTTTTCTTGCATCAAGGGACTTAATCAGGTTAAGTGTCTAAATGTTCATTTAGGTCACCTGTTTATCCTCAACTCACTGCAGCGTGCTGTAAATTATTGTCCCCTACAGGTGACAGGGAGAAATAAGAATCACACGACTGCTTCCACACTGGATTTATCCTCAACAATTTTTTCATGTAAGGCTTCTCTGTGTCAGAATTATTCTCATTTAATTGATCACAAACAACAACAGTGCTCTCTGGTGCCTCGCTGTTTAGACACATTACATCACAAATATGAAAATGTCGATATCTTGAACAAGTTGGAGTGTCCCGTCAAGTGATGCGGTTCTGTTATGCTAAATGAAGCGCATGTTCACCTGCTGGTATGACTTCTGTGACAAGGAATAACAGCAACTGAAATGGAGCTTTTCCACTTTAGGCTATGGATGAGCCTCCATTTCAATGGAAAACGACAACTGAATGATCCAAAGTCTCCTTTGCTTGCTCCACCTTCGACCACACACAGGATTCACAGCTGTACGACTAACAAGTGTGTCCCTTTTCGGCTACCCTATTGAAAGAAAATGCTGCAACCTGCAGCTGCTGTTTATAACTCATTCTAAGCCATGAGCTTGCATTGCGATGCAACGCTTGCATTTCAATGCTACTGTGATTACACTAAAGTAGAATACATATTTATGAAAACAATACTTGAACTTTCCTAATAAATAACCAAATTAGTTACACAGTGTTTCTCTAAAGTAGCTTCTTGTAACTTTCTGACCTTTAAAATATGCATATTTAAACACATTTTGATGGCACAGTAACATCCTGTAGACGCTGCCTAGAAGCATCCTGCATTCATAACTTCTTCTGGGATGCTGCTTCACTTTAAAGCTGAGTTTTGCTTTACACACTGCATCACTAGCAACCAGATATCAACACTCTGGCTGTTTTGAATGTGCACTATGAGGTATTAAACAAAGAAATGCTGCAGGACTTTATCAGATGAAGAGATGAAAAGGGAGAAAAAACATGAGAGCAAGCATCTGACTGACTTTTACTGACTGGAGAGAGGTCCAGATATGGTAGATGTGATGCAAGATGAATGCTAAATTAGCCTTTGTTATGGGGTCCATCTCTGAGAAAAACAGCTCTCAAGTTTTTTTTAATGTAGTAGTGTTTTTTAAGAACCTTAAAAATCCATAACATAAAAGCATTATTCTGACATATGATTTTTCAATTCTAAATTATGTAACAAAACATACACTAGGACACAATTCTCCCTTCCTGGGAGGACCAAATCCAAAACATACCTGGTTTGGATAACAAAACAATGCAGTACAACATGAACAGACACCATAGTTTTTTTTAAAATGAAAAAAAAAAACATACAAATATTTGTGTCCATCATCTGTAGTTAAACTGATGTTAGTGCACCGATCACTAAAGGTTGCATTTTATTCATGTGTAAATGCATTCACTAACTTCAGAACCTGTTTCACAGCTGTGATTTAAACGTTTTCAGGGTGAAATTTTTAACTTTTTCATGCAGCTGGACGTAGGCTACATTGATTTATTTTTAAACAAACCTGTTTTATTGCACACATATTTTAAATTATGAATTTTACAAAACAGTATAAACATAGAACCATAAGATAAGATAAGATAAGATAAGATAAGATAAGATAAGATAAGATAATATAAGATAAGATAAGATAAGATAAGATAAGATAAGATAAGATAAGATAAGATGAGATGAGATGAGATGAGATAAGATTGACCTCATTGACCCTTACAATGTGAAAATGTGCCCTACCTCTCTCCAACAAGAAAAAAGGAAGAGCAACAATTGTTCAGAAATTGCTGCAATGCTGACATGGTCATAGTACTGACTTTAGAAAGGCCAAAAAATTTAAGAAATCTTTCAAGTTGACACTTAAACATGTCTTTATCTTACATTATGAGACTTTTTCTAATACTAAAGCGGTTTAGTCTTACAACCACAATAAAACAGACCTTTGATTACCTCTTTCAGAGCAGCAAAAAAAAGAAGAAAAGTACATTGATTTAAGATGATTTTCACACATCAACAATAACAGCTTGTGCATTACTTCCCTCCTTTTCATTCAGTCAGTAGTTTAGTCTTTTGTGTAAGTGACCAAAAAAAAAAACACTCATTAAGTTGTTGGTTTTGTTCTTCATTAGATTTTGCTCTGTAACTTTGACAATTGTGAAATAGATGTTTGCATGCCAAACACGACTTTTCAACCTTGATCTTATGAATGTCTGCATCCTAAAAACACAAACACACAGAAACAGTGACAAAACCCTGGCATACTCCTTCAAGCTGAATTTTCCAAAGCCTCTGACTCATCAACCCACCAGAGGGTTTCGAGCCGTAATGATCCATTTGCTGTGCAGTGTAAGCCTTCACCATACAAAATGTGGAGGAGCACAACTGAGGCTTCCTTTGACCAGTGAATGTGTTTTTCATCAAGATTTCGCAGTGTGTAGTAACTCCATGCCCCTTTTGTCTGTTTTCACTATTGTCAGGCTGCTAACTATGTGATCCATCATCCACATTGGGTTTTATGGGTGACCTTTTGAGAGGAAGAGGTCCATTGTTTGAACCGTTTGTGTCCACAGCCACAAACCAAAATGTGTGTTGTTGTTTTTTTGTATGCCCACATCTCTTCTATCTATCGGTACACCAGCATTTTCAGTAAATAAAGTGTGTTCTCGTTTCGGGCTTGGTGAGAAGTTCATCTGTATTGATTCAGTCGATATCTATGGGCTCCATGTTTTGTGCTGTTTCTCACTGTGTGTGTTGTCACGGCTACCTGAATACCTGCGCGCTTGTGCCATATCTGCTTGAGACTATACAAACCGTTGCAATCTGCAAGCGTCTATATCTGACAATCTGTGCGATGCATGTGCGTGTGTACAAGTGTGTGTGTGTACAAGGAACTGTATTCCCTTGGCTGCTAGTTATAATGTTTCTGGGGGTGATGGGGGGAACTTGAAAGCCCTGTGCTGCCCAAATCAAAACTAACAAGGAAATGATGGGGGCTCCTTTATCTCCTCTCTGGCCTGGGGGTCCGATGGGGGCGAGAATGAGAGACTGGGCAGGGAAGAAAGGAGCAGAGAGGGAGGGGAGAAAGAAAGATGGAGAGGAGGAGGAGGAGGAAGAAGAGGAGGGGGTGGGGGGGCAGCCTGGCTTCCTCTTTGATTTGTAAAAAATGCATTACCTCCGAAATCAAACGGAAAATTACTGCGCTGAAGCAAAACACACAGAGCAGAAGAGAAAAGGAGATGGGTGGGGCAGGAGGGAAGGCGGAAAGACAGTGGATAGGTGTGTGAATAGAAAGGAGGAGGGGAAAAGGAAAGGAGGATTCACCTGTATAGATATGCTGGATCGGGAAAAAGGGAGGATCGGTATAGATCTGAGGTGGTGCGTAGGTGGTATGAAAGGTAACAGGAGAGACCCTGACTGATAGGAGCACACATATAAGTTTTCCTCTAAGGAGGTGTGTCTATACGTGCTGTGGACCATGAGAATATGCCAAATGAAAGAGATGATTCAGTATTGACGACCTGTGGCCCACTGGGAAGAGGAAGCTCATGGATTACTACCTCCAACTCATAGAATATATTATGTTTTTTTTTAAAGATCAGTCCTTGCAGAGGCCTTCACTCAGTTAGGTGTCAACATTTTAATACAAGAACGCACTTTTAAAAATATTTTCTGATCATAAAAGCCCAACACAAATGCATCATAAGCTGCATTTGTAAAGTTTTGTGCGAAAATAAACCTGTTTTTTGAAAACTTTGGGGAGTGAGAGCAGGCAGGGACACATGGCGGACAGAAAAAGAAATCAGAACATGAATGATGTGGCTGAGATGAGCTGAGGACAGAGAGAGCAGCTTAAAAACAAGGAGGACGAAGAGCAAGAGGAGGGTGAGAAGGGGCCACAGTCCAAAGGCAAGAAGCTGGGTGAGAGCATTGCAGAGACGGATAGAAAGCCAGAGTCAGTCAGAGGGAGAGAGAGTGAGAAATGCCTGGAGTTAGCAATAATAATTTATACAAACACACCTTAATAATTCACGTTCCATTTCAATGCTGGAGGGAAAATCCAAAATTCACAGAGCATAATTAAATAGAGGCAGAGAGTGAAGGGAGAGATAGAGAGGCCAGCATTAAAGATACGAGTGTAGCAGCAGGGCATCTCTTCCATCTGAGCTTTGTAAAACAACCCTGATGAAACTGCAATATCCAAACTAGATCCTGTCTTGTTCGTCATGGAGACACTGAAATTTCCTTACCGTCTCCTGTCAGCAGATGTCTATATGCATTTATTAAGTAGATGTTATCATTATATGCTCTCATTTAATAAAGCAGCTGAATCCAGCCTGCTTCTTTTCCTACAGAAGCACTCAGACTTGTATTGAGAAGACGATAAGATGAAGATTAAGTTTTTTTTCTGTTTTTATTCACACTTGTGGTGTTTTTATTTAAGGATGCTCAGGTCCGTGTATTTTTGTTTTTGATTCAGCATGATTTTCTCAGGGTTAAGTCAAAATAGAGCTAAAGCTGAATGACATGTGATGTTTAAAGAGGAAAATAAGCCAGTTTTTATAAATCAGAGTTAGTTTAGCTTATTTTACTTTGTGAAATTAAATTTAATGTCTTTAAATATTACAAAGCCTGTTGCTTATTTTATCCCATTTTGTTGTTTATTATTGGCAGTAAAATGCAACAGTAAATACTAACTTTTGTTAAATGAGTCCGTTTTGATGTATTGCATTTGTTTATCCATTAGAGCATTGTCTCTGCTAGAGTGGGAATGTTTGGGAAGGTTTTTTTTTACTACAGCAACCTGACAACAGATCAATGTATCAAATAAAAGGCAAATAATTATATAAAAATGATATTCATTAACTTTACTATACTTTATAAAATAATGGAAAACATCTCAATATGCTCCTAAATATCACAAAGATTATATTTGTTCATTATAAAAACACATTAAATCTATTTGTGGGGATTTGTTTTGGTCAGACTGAACACAAACACTTCCAGTTCTTCTGTATGTATCTGTATGTATGATAATTTCCTTCACACTGTTGTATCTTTACAAGGTGGCAGTGATGTAATTATATTTGGGACATACATTGTCCCCGTCTCCTTACTCTTCGTAAACAAAATAAAGCAAAAACAATAAAAACTGCCTAAATAAAAAAATGCTATTTAGGATTGTTAGTGTGTCATTAGAGCTTTCTTTTATAATAAACAGGTGGAGCTTTTACTGAGTTTGGCACAATAAGCAAATTGTATCATAATAAATAGGTTTACCATTTTTTATTTTCAGTTCAATAGTTTAGTTCCTTAAAAATACCATCAAACATCTTATTAAAGTGAAATCAACTTTGTGTAATATAAAATAAAAACTGGGTTTTCTTGATGAATAGCCTTTGTGACTGTCATTGTTGGACATGAAATTCTCACCTCGACATGCAGAAGTAGTTCTACTACTTATAAATATTAGTTTTAATTTTAAATTGAGCATGTTTGGTTTTTTTCATAAAAAGCTTTTTAATAATCATTGGAGAAATAACTTCAGAGGAATCAAACACTGCTGTTTATTTAGATTGCATAAGAGACCATTAAGCCAAACTCACTAAACCTGAACTGAAGAAGCTTTACTTCATGTGTAGTTTCTGATTTTTGTTTTCATTAAAAACTTTACAAGCGCTAGCTGAGGCACGGTATATATTTATAAATGTTCTTTTCAATGTATAATATAGCTCAGATCTTCAGTTGGTTTTCCAAAGTCTCTGCAATTCCTCCCATTAGAAAAGCTCTATAGGGATGTCCATCACATTGCATCAGACACAGCCTCGGGTGACCATACAAGACCACATCCATCAAACACCTTATCTCCACCAAAGACATATGAAACATAACCTTGCTATATTTCACATCGATTTAAGGTATCATTTTGAACTCATGGCACTTCTTTAGACCCTTATGCAATACTTCAATTTTCAACAAAGTTTAAACTCTTCAATTTCAACTTACTGGAAAAAAACTTGGTTAAGCTTTTGACTGGCATGGCCCCACCAGCGGACCACTGCTATGTAGATTTAATATAAAACTTTTTGAGAGAAACTGTAAAGAGGTTAAATGTGGCTTAAGTAAACTATTTATTTCTGTTGAATCTAATCTTTTTTTCCAGTTTTAGTGTCCGTAGACTGAGCATCTTTGTTTTGTTGCAGGTGTTGGAGGCATGGACTGCAACTGCGTCAGTGATTTGCTGCTCCCCCCTGTGCCCGCGCTTTGGACACCAGGTTGGTGCTGTCATCATGATTAGCTGACCTACAAGCAAGAGACTTTATCTTACTTTGTGTCAAATCTCTTCTGGGTTTTCATTTGACAGAAGTTTAGAGAAATCTCCAAATCTAGCCTGAGACCACATAGCCAAAACAAATAAGTTCAGTTCTGATAAGACTTAAGAAACATCACCAACACCATCAAAATAACATGGTGAAATCCATATTTAATATTTTGCTTTAAAAAAAATTAAAACAACCATGCACACACATCAGCAAGCAAATTGAGTTTCTGGTGGTAATTGGGTCTATTTCTTATGTTTTCATAAGGCAAGCCAGAGCCAGATTTACCCTGGACTCAGTCAAAAAGATACCCAACTTCATCTATGATGTGCATACAGTTGGCTTTTAAAATTCAGACTCAAACAGCATCAATCAGATCTCCCCCAGCGAGCTGTCATCATCCCGCTGACCAATCTGTTGAGGCTAGAGGGCATTAACACAGACTAACATTGCTCAAGGCACATGCTGTGATATTAAACACATCATCCCTCACCTCCATCACTCATCAGTCATTCAGACAGCAATCCACCCCCCCTGAGCAAGCGGCAGGACAAACGACAGGCTTTAACCTCATCCTCTTTTTTTCCTTACTATCTCTGTGCAGGGTTTGCCTTCCCGGACTGGGCCTACAAGCCCGAGTCAAGCCCTGGCTCCAGGCAGATCCAGTTGTGGCACTTCATCCTGGAGCTATTGCAGAAGGAGGAGTATCAGGGCGTAATCGCCTGGCAAGGAGATTATGGAGAGTTTGTCATCAAGGACCCAGATGAGGTGGCCCGGCTATGGGGGATAAGGAAATGCAAACCTCACATGAACTATGACAAGCTGAGCAGGGCTCTGAGGTATGTTTCAATCAGATAAGACAATATTTATCACCCTCAGATTGCATTATTTGTTTAATCCTCACTTAACAGCTCTTTTTAGTGAAATGGAAAGATAAAGGTAGGACTTTTCCAGGGAAACATCAATACCCTCAATTTCTCCTTATCTGTTGACATCCTAATGGAAAGTTCACCATTGAGCAGCCAAATAAAAAATTCAATGGGGATTTCAAAATGAAGCCACTGAGTGGAATTGCTTCACAACAGAGAAACTGCTCAACACTAAACTTAAAACAAGTTCAAGTTTGCGGTTTCCATCATTCTCACAATTCTCTTATGCAAATACAACCCTAACTTATTCCCCACCCCTCCCTCTGCTTTCCTTTGGCCCCTTGTTAATGGGGGCTGTCGTCAGAGTCTAATTGTTATGAATTAGCTGGGGCCACAATTAGCCTTCTTAATTAGCCTCACTTAATTGCTCAATTAAGGGCCATGGCACAATTGCCATGCAAAGCAAAACATGTACACATCACTGCACTGAGTTCAGCCACTGTGAATACATGCTGATATGTACATGCTGCTGTGTTTGTTGATATAGCGTGCGTGTGCATAATGAGGCGCTGCTCAAAGTATTTACTGCTGAGGCTGTGTTATGCATTCTGGATTTGCTACTCACTGGTGTCACTGGGAAAAAAATGGGAACCAAATATATAGAGGAACTCCCTCAATGATTTACCTTCTTATCTCCTGATCACAAATTCCCCAGCTGCTGGTGTTTTTTTTTATTATTATTTTAGTTGTAGCGTCTCCGACCTCTGCTCCTTTACCTGAGCCAGATGGTTCTGTGTTTACCACCAATCAACCCCGGCGTTGTGGCACACTGTACGCAGCAACACCTTTGTGGGTGGTAAAGGAAACTGGCATGTTGACAGCTTGACATGCCCAGCGGGAGACACCAGAGGTCGTTACCATGGAGATCAGTCTTGTTGTAGCACTTCGTGCTTTGCAGTTGTAAATTGCGATAGCTTTCTAAATTTGTGTACATTTATATTAGTCCAACCAGTTTCTGACTGTTTCAATTAAAACCTTTTTTTAAACAAACAAAAGTAAATAGTTTTTGATAAATCCGTGTTTATGTTTACTTTTGTAGAAACATTTGCTTTTTCCATAGCTCATATAATGTTTTATTATGATTTTAACATTAGGGCTTTCTTGTTGTGAATTGGTTTTGTGCCTAAAAATGATTTAACCTTTTGTTTTTTGTCTTTTTTTTTTCTTTTGTTTTTTTACAGCCTGGTAAAATTTCCCTTTTTTAAAAAAAAAGCCCTCGTATTGAATAAAAGCAGGGAGACATGAATTGATTTACGAGAGGAGGAGATGAATAAAAACAGTGGGAAATCAGCATGGTTCTTTGCCTCACAGCACTAAAGTTGTTTACTTATTCTTTTCTTACAGTGAGGAAACACAGAACCTTGATGTGAGCATTAAAATAATCCTTCCCTCCTCTTTTCCCTTTTCCTTTATCCTTTATCACCTCTCCATTCCTATATCGATATCCTCTCCTTCCTCTTATGCAGGTATTACTACAACAAGCGGATTTTGCACAAAACCAAGGGAAAGCGTTTCACTTACAAGTTTAACTTCAGTAAGGTGGTGCTGGTGAACTACCCCATCCTGGACATGGCCAACTCTCCCTTCTTTCTGGCCCAGAACCACTTTAACGGAGGTTCTGCCACACCAGACTGCAGCCCAGAGGTATGGAGCCTAGCATGCATAGCTTGCACACATATGTACATAAAATGAAATCTGTTATATAATAGGTAAACGTGTTTTAAAATAAAACAAATGCAAAAAGTTATACAAGAATAGAAGTTGGAGCAAAGACAAAAAAAATGATGAAACGCAGCCAAACACCTTACTCCACTTTAATTTTTTATTAACAGTGATTGGATTCCAGAGACTGAAAATCACTCCACTCTTGTGATTCTTGCTCTATTTCTCAGGCCCCTGCTGTGCAATCCCTTTTTACAAGAGAATGGGGGTACTCATCCCTGCTATCTTTTATTTATCATCTCTAATGGTGGTCATAATAGCTTACCGTTCACTTATCATTTGCCCTGAGAGATTGTAAAATTTTTACAGATATAAATTGTATGAGAACAGTAAAAGAACACAGCATGAACAAAAATGTCCTAAATTGTATAAAAAAAAAATAATGGTTTGACTTTACTTGTGTATCAAAGTGCTTAGATATTTAGAGGCTTTTTTTTAGTCAGACAAATCAATTGAATGTTTGAAATATGATTATCGATGTAGCCACACACATTGTCAAAGAAGACTCATTTTTGTCTTAGGCATAAGTGCCGATGTGCATTCAATTTCATTTTAGACAACTGACGTCCTAGAAAGTTACTTAAAGGTACAGTATGAGGCTAAATCATCCATCGTTTGTCTGTGCCCTTCTTAAGATGAGATAAGGAGATGCAGAGCCTGAAGGAGACCAAGCAGAGGGGTGGTTTTAACTTGCCCTTAAAACAAAAGAAGACATTATCCCCTCCTTCTCTTATCCTTGTCTCCTACGGTGTATCCATCTGTCATCGATTGAAAATGAAAGAAATAGAAAGCAAAGGGGTCGCATCAGATCAGATCAATGGCGGGTCATTAATGCGGTTTGTTAAGCAACGCAGATCTCCCAGCTTGGAAGTACAGTCTCGCCTTTCAAACTTAGGGCTGCAAGGGTGACAGATACTATTGATCCACAGTCACACTGGGGGGAAAAAAATCCCCCCTTTGTCCCCTTAATTCCTAAGATTCAACTGTTACAATTATTCTACCTTGTCTCCTGCTCCTTCACATATATAAAGAGAGGAACACACACACACACACACAGTGAACTGCCCTACTTCCTGAATGGATGTCATTCTCCCACATCTCTCCTATTAGTCTTGTGCCCCTTTCTCACAAACTGGCCCACAAGCTTGCTTTCTTCTTGTCATTTATCCTTTGTGCCCACAAACTTAATCGCTGCTCTCCATTTGACTCTGTACTTTTCCTGTCTTTGAGTCTGTTTAGCCTCTGCGTCCTCCTACCTCCCTTTTACACCGAGTCCCACGGCACCCCTTTTTATCCTGTCCTTGCTGTGACTGTGTCACTGTTTGCATCACACTCTGCTGAGTGCTGCTGTCAACACATGACTATACCCTACATGGTGCAAAAAAGCACATATACTCAATTTAGCTATTTTTGTTATGGCAAAAAAAAAAAAACTAAAACTTTCTCCCCTTTTCCTCCCTTTTTTCTCACACAGACCATACAGTCCTTGTTTCCTCGTTTGCCCGACACCGGCAGAGGAACGTCCCTGTTTGATCGGGGGACCACAGCACCAGCACCCGAGGGAGATAAACTGAGACTGGACACGTTTCCTTTTCTCAGTTCAGGTGAGCTCAAAGAAAAATACATGTTTCATACATGCTGGTGCACAATTAGAAATCCTCCAACGTCAGAGAGACAATGAGGACAAACTTTGTTTGAATAAAAGTTGTATCAGCAGCGTCCAGGCAGAAAACAGACTTTTAGAGGTAGAGGGAGAGGACAGCAGAGAGAGGAATGAGGATATGCGGAGGCATGAACATTTATTGTTAAAGGAAATAAGAGAGATGGCTGTCCCATAGCAGCCTGCAGTGAAATTCTGCTTCAGGTGAGAGTCCAGGTTAGCTTGTGAATTATGCATGTTTGCATTTGCAAGTTGAGGTCTGTAGAAATCCTCCACCTCTTCAGGATGATTGTTTGCATCTCAACACGTGAGCGCCAACAAGTGCGGCTCAAAATCACCAGTGTGTTAACGCACTTGCTTTTGTTTGTATCTCTGCACACTCCATATGTGCATTAAAATGCACTCAATTCTGCAGAGCTCAAAAGGCAGCATTTAAACACCAGTACTCACACACATGCAATCCTCATCACAAAACCTGCACCCCACCTCCTTCCTCTCCACTCCGTTTGTCCTCAGGTCTTATTCCCCCCTTCTTCTCTTCTCACCCTCCTTTCTCTCCCATGTGTCCCTGCTGTCCTAATCCCTTCCCAGGCAGGAAGGCCCTAATTGAGGGTGCAGGCTTCAGTTTGTGGCCTGTGGGCGCCCATTACTGTGTTTTCATAAGCAAGTGAGGCCTGCCTGACTGATTCAATATTCATGTGTCTGCCAGCTACTCCTGGCCCAGCACGCAGAGACTTCACCACTGTCAAATTAGCCCTGCATAGTAAATAACTGAGTGAACGAGAGAAGGAGTCAGGCTGGGAGAGATGGAGGATGCAGCAGAGACAGAATCTCTGAGTTGGATGTCATTTGGAAGGAAGTGGAGTTGGTTGAGAGGGAATACTTTTGTTTGTTCATTAAAATTTCATCTCAGCATCACCTAATATTTACCCCCCTCTTCAGTTTTGAAATGATGCTTACAGGGAATGGAATTAAAAGGAAAGGCAATGCAGGGTTTAATTGAAAAATGTTTCATCTAAAATGATATAGTGGCATGTCAGAACATGAGATCGACATTAATCACATGTTACATTTTCCTGTTATTGTAACTTAACATTAAAACAGCTGACTTTCTTCAAATTTCATTTCACACTCACAAAAATAATCATTTGGAAGATTTGAGCTCCTCTTGATCATTTTTTTGCTGCAGTGCAGAATCTTTGTGCTCACATGTGTTCGCAGCTGTGTGAAGCGGGTGTACTACACAGTACTGGCATGCATAAATGAACCATCAGGTTTTGTGTTGAAAGCAACTGTGCCAGAGTTAGCCCCTGTGGCTCCTGATTAGAATTGCTAATACCACTGACAATAATTAGTGAACATTCTTAGATGTTGTATGTCAGGAAACCTTTGCCCCTTCTGAGACTTAACCTCCATCTCTGAATCTTCTCTGTCCTAGGTGCTCCATGCTATTCCAAACCCCCGTCCCTGCTGGGCCCTTACCCTCGTAACCCCCCCTTTGACTACCCCTGGGGCTTCAACCCTTACCTCCCAGGGGCCTTCTCTCTCAGTAACTGCCCCAAACTGCCCCCTGGCTCTCTCTACCCCTCCCAGTTTTACCCCAACCCTTTGCAGAGCAGCCTTTCCCAGCTGCCTCACCCCTTTTCCTCCCTGCTCCCCCCAGCGGAGGCAGGTGGGGGTGAGAGGGGAGCAGCAGGGCAAACCGGTGGGACAAATGGCACGGCGGGTGGTCAGCCAGCCAGACTCTGCCTGCCGCCCTACCCGGGGAGCCTGTCGATGGGTCGGACAGATATTGGCAATGGGGCGGCACTGGGGGAAAGGGAAAGAGTGGAGGTCAATCCCCCGGGCACGGGCCTGAGTCTGGGGCTGGGAGCAGTAAGCTTAGGAACTGGGACAGGCCAGCAGAGCCCCACAGAGAGGAGAGGAGGGGTGAAGCAGGACCCAGAGTCAGACTCAGACCTGGAAATCACGGATCTGAGCGACTGCAGCTCGGATAACGAGAACGAGCATGAATTTGGCATCAGGAAGGAATCCAGCCTGGCAAACCGATCGCAGATCGTGTTAGATGGAAAGAAAGGAAGCGTGCTGCCGCCCATCACGTCTCTTCCCCCTCCAGTGTCCCCTCATCCTCTGAAGAGCCTGATGCCCATCACTCCTTCTCCTCCATCCCTGCCTCCATCGCTTTCCCCTTCCATGGCTCTGCATGAAAGACACAGGGAGACAGAGACTCTCAAAATGATACACAGCTAAGACATTTTGTGATGCATCAACCACCTTACCAGTCGATACCCTAATAACTCTCTTCTTCTCTCCTGTCATTTCTGGTACATTTCTTCAGCTTTGAATGATTAAACACTCGGTCACACATGATGGATATTTTTTTCCAAGGAAAAGCATTTTTATCTTTCACTTGTTTCCAAGTTTGCTGTGTAAGTTTTAACTCGACAGTTTATTACAACACTGTTCCGTCCAGCTTAGAATAAACTAGGCAATCAATTCACAGGGTGTCACCTGCCTGTATCATCATCTTGTGCTATTTGTTCAGAAGAAACATTTGCCCCAGGTTACCTGCAGAACTCTCCAGTTCGCTGTCTGCAGCTGGTTGTTGCACAGAAGTCAACGAGGTGATAAATTACAACACAGCAATTATTGTCTTGAAAAATATCAACAAGCAACATCCTTATTCTAACAGAACAAATAATACTCGGATCGATCCAATTTTACAGATGTCTTCTAATTCTTTAGATTTGGATTATTTACAGTTATGAGCTTCAAAGACGTATGCAACTACTGCCACCTAGTGGTCATTTCAATGCAGGAATCACCTCATCCTTGCAATCCTGAGGGAAGGAGTTGGCTCATTCACTTAGTTTATTTGGCACTTTTTTTTATGTAACTGCTATTTTTCGTGGGTTCACTTAAATGCTGAAAATCCATATTTTTTTATCAGTGTTAACTGTGTTAGTCTGTGAATATTTACTTTGTCTGGTGGTTTCTTGCACATTTTCTAAAAGGAAAGAAAAAGAGAGCAAAGGGAGTTGGACCGGATTCAAATTTGTATGGATATTTCCGTGTATATATTTTAATATGGTGTACATGACATTTAATTATTATTCACTATGATAAGATTTAGCTGTATTGTTGTGATTTAATTAAGTATTTAAATATGTTGGAAAATTATAAGCTTAGGTGTATCAAAGTTTAAATTATTAATGGCAGAAGATCTGCACTCTGAAGATGTTTTTCTATGATGAGGACAGAGTTCATGCTGGGAATTGTTTCAGATTTCCTCAACCCTGGTTAATTGTGCCCTTTGGTCATTTTTGCTAGATGCCCAGTGAACAAACCCTTTGGGTTCTAAAAACATGCTGGTAGACTTATTTTTCTACTTAGCATTCATCCAGTGTAACTGTACTGTAATTAGTCAAATGTGAATAATATTGGTCTTTGCATTTTCTTTTTTTAAATCCTCCCCTGAAAATGTGTTTTGATTATTTTTCAATCAATGCTTTGCGTCCATGCCAGCAGCAGCAGTATAGCAGGGCTATTTGGTCTGCTATGAGACATTAAAGAGTGGAAAAAAATATTTACAAAAACAGTTTATCTTTGCTCTCCCCAAATCTAATGAGCAGCATCATTTCTAACGAGCCAGTTTCTCAGCACAGAGTGGACACTAATGTACAGTTTCTTCACCGTTGCAGCTCATGGTTTGTCCAGCAGTGACGGTTTAATGATCAGTTGTGAAAGCTCTATTGTAAAGTTAATGTAAAGCTCTATGTTTGTTGAGTTGTTCCAGGAGAGGCCTCCATTCACCTCCATGTGAAGTTCACTAACCAACTGCTGTAAATACAGTTTCTTTGTGTGTGTGTGTGTGCACATCCAAAAATGGCAATGCAGTGAGTTTACCCGTCATCTTTCTTTGTTTTACTGTAAAGGGGAAAAATGGAAAGTGCAAAAAGAAGAAAAAGATGAATATCTTCAAAAGCAATAAATATTATTCTGGATAGTGGGCTGTTGTTCACTTTGTTGAATGAATTCATTGTGTGACAACAACAAAGGGGGTCTGAAATTAAATTTATGTCATGATTGTTAAATTCTTTGCAGAATTTCACTCGTAAATTTTGTGTTATAAAAACAAACGATAAGATCTATTTAAATATTTACTGCATAATATTGGAAGAACATTTTTGTCCTTCAGCATCAGCAGCTTTTAGGTAAGAATTTAATTTCTTTTAAGAAAAAAAGTGAAACAAATTCAAGTTAAAGAATGAGAGCTTCAACATTTTTACCCTGATTGTTTGTTATCAGTGTTGTTGAGTTGTTACATCAGCTGACAGCAGTAATAATCCATATGTTTGTGCAGCAGTGAGAAGACAACCATGAGCAGATGATTTGGGAATATTTTATCCATACTGAAAATATGGTCTTGTTTATAGAAGATTTGATGATTTTGAAGCAAACTCGTATGGATTTCTGCTTTTCCCTCATTTAATCAGATCATATTCATAAAATGAAAGCATTGACTAAATAATCGGATTACTAAAAGTAATCTTCAAACTGTCATGCTGAGAACTTCATGCACGTTTGAGAAGCTGAAAGCATAGCAAACAATCGCACATTGCTAATTGAATTATGCATGAATTTATTAGTACCTTATACATTCTGTTAATAATGTTCAATATAATTGTGCTAATTTTATGCATGTAAGCTGCTGTTATCTTGCTTTCTTCCCATATTTGCTTAATTGAGCTGATAAGACATGTAGCTAAGGATAAGAGGAATGAAATCACAAGTTTTAGTAGAGAAGCAGCTCATTCACTAAACCACAGAACGAACTACATCACATACTCTGCTCAGAAGTGCACAGTGTTTCATTCAAGTCTATTCTATTACATTTGTTTAATCATATGTCATTTTACAAGTTTCCAGACCTAAGTGATAAAATAATTCTCCTCTGATCCTACAAACAGGCATGTGTAAGGCCTGTAAACATCCCCTGGTGAGATTAAAAAGTACACATTTTTCACCATGAATAAGGTGATGAGGGGAATATAGTAGGATGGGAAGTTGAATGTGTTAGGAAGGGGTGTGATGCAACTTTAAGCCTTAATTATATAGTTAGTTATACTGAATGTGTGCAGGAAAAGTGTATGTAAATCTAGTGTTGCAGGATTCATAATATTATTTGGCTGATTACATTCTTATCTTAAGTTTGCCCAGAACCTAATGTCTAGAACCAGACTTTGCTCTCCCGTCTCTCTCGTATGAGGTGCGGAGTTTCTCAGTGAAAATCTAAAGATCTTCAAAAATAAACTATTGATCTCAACTCAATGGGAAAAAGGTCTGATCTCAGAAGACCAGTTGGATGAAATAAGGTTGTATAAAAAATGAACTTTAGAGAGGCAGAGTATCAGAAGTAAAGCTGGAGAGCAACTAAATCTGCAAAAATCTGTGTCCACACATAATGGAGAGTGAAATAATGAGTAGTTAAAACATGTAAATGTTCATAGAATAGGCATTTAAAAGAAATCTGTGCACAAGGGAAACATCGGAAAATCCTGCATTCCTGTGATTTTTGGGTCATCATGCCGTAACTCTTTAGGAGCAAGAACAAAAAAAAATCTGTGCACACCTCCAGGAACCCTCCTGAAAATCTAGATCACGGTATGATCTACAAATACATAACTGTCAAAATAAGAAGAAGCCAAATGTTCCACAAACAATGGCATCTTCACTGGGTCAAAGCTTATTTAGGAATAACTGAGGAAATATGGAAAACTGTTCTGAATTTGATGGACTTTTTGGACATAATAATCACAATGTCATCTGAACTAAACAGATGAGGGACCATCTGGCTTGTTATCAGCGTTCAGCTCAAAAGTCTGCACACCTCATGGTGCGGTACCATACTGGCTGTGCTTCAGAGGTTCCTTTAACCCTACTGCCACGAGACTAAACCTCAGAAAGAAACATTGCACTTTAACTAGAATAGAATAGAATAGAATAGAATAGAATAGAATAGAATAGAATAGAATAGAATAGAATAGAATAGAATAGA
>JBAMHV010000006.1:9127718-9215468 GCA_037177535.1 Pseudomugil gertrudae | reverse complement strand
GTTAGAAAATGGAAAGAGTTGCATGCATCTGTCCAAGTGTGAGTCAGAGGGATGGCTGGTGAGCTGATGTGACGAGAAGTGTACAAGCAAGAGGAAATGGAGAATGAGCTCTTTCATTTGAGGGTCCGTGTGGAAAAAACGAGGCTAGACTCCACAGACGGTGTTTACTCTTGAGGAGTGAATAAAAGGGGGGTTAGGTTGGCTGAATGATCTTTCAGTCAAGTGAGTGTGTTCAGGCAGTGTGCTGGCTCTATGTTAACACCCTGGCCTTTACAAACATGAAATCTTGTATTTGTCACATTGAAATAAGTCTTTACTTTGTATAAGCATAACACAAACAGTTTTAAGTCCGAGATTTATCATAGAAATGAAACACAAAGGAACTATTTCTGCTCTCTTAGTTCAATTGATTGTTAATGCTTGGTGCAATTATTAAGGCTTACAGCATGTTTGTTGTGCTTTAATCAACCTAGAAAAAAGAAACCTCTTTTCTCGGTTGGAATATTATGCAGTAGTTATAAATTGTGCTATAGCTGATCTTGAAACTGTCTTGTCAAGCACACGGGCACAAAATTAATCTAGCATACCAAAAATATTTTCGATACCTTTCTTTTTAGATGGAGACTTATTTTGGAGGTAGTGTGGTAAAATAGTGTGGTAAAATAGTCCACTGATATATATATAGCCTAATAGTGAAATCAACAGTTATGTTTTATGGTTTTTGCTGATCGACAGTGAGTCACTGTAGTAGTTACTGATAAAGTTGAGGTTTGAGATTGATTATGATCAGATTAGGGGTTAGTGTAGAGTTTAGTTAGTCCCTTCATACCTTTGTAATATGTTCATAGAGATTAAACGGAGAATGTAGCATTTCTGCATTGCACATCGTTGGCATGAGGTTTGCAGCATAAGCATGTGTGCCCGTGTGCAAGTTCAGAGGCATATTTTGGCAATGTTTTCCTTAGTCTTTGATTCTGGGCGGGCTAAAATTCCTCCTCAAAATATTTGGTATGAGCTCTGGTGTTCCAGCTTTGTTTGGACTTGTCCTAAAATCAGCCACAGTGCAAATAAACCTATAGGACTTATTGATGCATAAAATAGATTTGTGAATTTGTCAAGAACCATTTTTGTCCAAGAAAGGCTAATCAGAGATTTCTTTGTTTGGTCTTTAGCAATTACTGCTCCCTGCACACACACACATGGAAGCAGTTAGGCCAGAAGTTCAATCTGGACTGCCAATCCATGCCTGTCGATTTTCCCGGCCTATCAACTATTTCCATGAGGCCAGTGACCTCTATACGGGGATAAGGAGAGAGTGAATAGGGGTGCCAGTGTGTTGGAGTAGGAGAGTGGAGTTTGCGATTGCTCTAAGTAAAGCTAAATAAATTGGTCTGTTAGGCCTGGTCTAAATACGTATGGTTAGAGACAAGAGGAGATGGAGCTTGTTATACGGGATAGTTTGTTTAACAATCTTAAAATGTTAACATCCACTGGGGAATCTTGCCTTAAGTTATGTAGGTATGAGACTTGTTCAGTATCATTAAAAACATCAGTCTACCTGACTGAAATCAGATGATTGAAAGGCATCGATTCTGTGGAGAAGCTTTGTCCAACTAAAATCAAGATAAGGTTATTGCTGTAAAAAATGCTGCAAAAATAGGTTTTCCTTTTGTTCCAGAAATAAAGGACAACATGAAAAGCAGTGAAAAACCCCACTTGTGTTTTCCTGGCACTGTTGGCTGTAATCTTATTTTAGCCACTACGTAATGGTTATTAAATTACATAAGTGGCTCTTGTCTACTGGGTATGAATGCAATGGCTGTCTTAGAGTAAAGGTACAAGGAGCTGCTTTATTTTAAGTTGTGAGTTGGGAAAAATAATATGAAGAGTGGAAGTTCAGCATTATTTGGGGAAATGCCATTCGGAGAAATTGGTGGCATAGTACAGATGATGTCTTAACTATGAAGGACTTTATGTTTGACAAACCATTATTATGTATAAACACCTACAAGTGGAGGAGCCACTCCCTCTTTCACACATACAGACACACATGCACACACAGACAAACCAGTGTGACTTCCCCTCTTCATGCACTCAGCTGTGCAGCATTATCTTCAGTATCTCAGCATGCACCCACTGTCCTGTGTTGTTAGCTTGCTGTCAGAGCAATGACAAGATTTCTGGGATAACTTTGCCCCTTGTAATGCTCAGACTGCTGTTCTGTTGCCCTTTTATCACTGAACGAACATACAGACACTCAGTCACATTAGGCTTTGTTATCTTGAAAGGCCTTATCTCGCGAATTAAGTCTTATCTTTAATCAAGTCTATGTTTGTCGAATAATTTAAGATGCTTGTGTTGTCTGGGAAGATAATCTGTTCAGGAGAAATGTCCTTTTAAAGGGGTAATGCAGAAAGATTGTTGTTTTTTTTTTTTAACTTGACATATTAGGAGAGAAGTGGTAAACATTGAAGCAGTAGTGTTTGGGAATTCATGACTTTACTGAAAAAGTATGAGTCAAGTCTCAAACACTAAACCTCCAGTATAGTTACGATAATGCCTTTCCGTTATGTCCTGCATTCAAATCCCCTGTGTGGTAAACGCCCAGGTCTTTTGTTGTTTTACTGTTAGTACAAGTTTTTTTGCTTAGACTTATAAAACGACTTTGAAGCTCAGTTGGTCAGAAGATGTTTGTCTGCTTGGGATTTCAATACTTAAGAAACAAAATTCTACATTTCAATTTAGAAAAGTTAAGATGCACATGCTTTTTAATGCTTGAATTACGCAAGCATTGTGTTTTGGAAACACGGATTTTCCCTAAATACTGTTGCTGTTTTTATACCAAAAGTAGCATGTTTAAACAACTTATTTTAAAGACCAGTAGTCCTGCTAAAGCGGCTTTACTTTTGTCACATTGCTAGGTATAATGTGTTTACCCAGAGTCCAACTGGACCATGTCCAATGGGACAGTCACATAGCTATGGCAACATAAAAGGATGGTGTTACACTGTATCCTGCAAGCTGTGCTAGGCCACAACTTCTGAAAATCATGAATCCTTTGAAACAATCTTTTGAGCTTGTTAATAAGTTGATTGTTAATGTGATGGTTAGTCTCAGTTAGCACAGGAGGTCAAATTGATTAGTTTTATTTTGTCCACAACTTGTGACTGTTGGTTCAGAGCCTCCATATGATAGAATACAGAATGAAAACAATTACATAGATTGCACTTTTTTTTTGTTAAGTTCCAAAAGAAAGTTTCTTTTAAAATTCCTTTAAAAGAAACAAGTCATATGAAGTTGAAGTGCAAACTTTCAACTTTAATTCAGTGGCTGGATCAAAAATATCACATAAATAGAAGCACTCAGACAGTGCAGACCACTGTCAAGCCATTATAATTTTTTCCTTTCTTTTTCTGTCAGACACTAATGATAAAATTATCCCTATTCCCCCATAGTCAAGAATCCTTAAAAAAAGACTTGGATCGATAACTTTTTGAGTTATGGTTCTAACAGACAGACAAACCAACGTTGCAGGAAAACATGACCTCTCTCTTAGCAAATGGAACTCCCTCTCTCTCTCTTCTGGTAACTTAGTAAGTTTTGCTACACAATCCCCTCCCTTCAGGAGCTTAAAAGTTATTGGACAAATGAATATAATTTCAAATAAAATTTTAATTCTAATACCTAGTTAAAAATCCTTTGCTGACACTGAAGTTTTGGTCATGGCCAGACGCAGGCCTTTACTGCAGCAGCTTTTAGTTGCTGTTTGGGTTAGTCAGCTGCTTCCATCCTGTGTCACATCATCAAGACAATCTAAGGGCGCATTCAGACCAGCCTTTTTTAAAATTCTTATTTATTCTTAGTCCATTGGCTCAGAAAGTCTGAGTTGTTTGAAATGTGGTAAATTTGCAAATAAATTTGGATTAAAATCAAAGAAGTGGGCTCTGCTGCATACAAACATCTGTCTTGATCCATTTGAAGTGGACCAAATTTGAAAGCGGACTACAAAACGGAGTGCATTGTGGGTTCAGCAAATGAATCCATAAACACAGGGAAAAGATATATGTGCATGTTGGGTGTTAGAAATAGCTCATGGTCCGACGTAGAAGAATTAAATAAAAGTTCTGATAGAAATATGATCAACCCAAGACTGCTAGGATCTAATGCAGCTCCGTGTTTAGTTGACATTTATTGGAAACTGAAGTTGTTCTGCTTCAACCTCGTGCACCTGAAAGAACAAGTGCCACTGGTAGCCTTGCATGCCCAAGTCATCGCTACAGTGGCCCTGAAGTGTAACAGCTAAACTGAAACAAAAAAAACCCAAAAGCTGAAACTAAAACTGTGTTGGCTCATTTAGATTGTCAGGTTAGAGTTACTATTCTTAAATCTTGCAGTGACCTCTGTATTTACTTTCATGCAGTCTTTTCTTTATGGTAGACTTGGATATTGATATGCCTTTCTCCTGGAGTGTTGCTCACTTGATTGGCTATTACAAAAGGGTTTTCTTCACCAAGGAAATAATACTGGGATCATTCACCATTGTTGTCTTCTGTGGAAGTCCAGGTCTTTTTTCATTGCTGGTTCAGTGCTTTCATGCATGATTTTAATGATTAAAAAATTCAGCAGTTTTTCCAATAGTACCGTAAATTTTTCTGGTTCTGTGATGACCTGTTTTACCTGCTTAGAGTTGGCCTTATATTTTGTTATTTAATTTGAAATAAATTTCAGAATTAAAGTATCCTCTTTGGCGTTCACACGAGATAGTGAAATTAGGGTTTACATAGAAAATATGTTTAAATGCCTTTATTCAATTCTGCTAAAGATCTCTGGGCTGTGAAAGTTTCTGATTGGACAGGAGCACACATTATAAACTCGAGTTTCTGCCTCTTGTCTAAAACATGGAAGAGAAAATAATAATAATTACAATTTTAACTTAATTTTGATTATAGTTTTAAAGCAACAGATTCAGCTGAGGAGGAGAAGGGAGATCGAGTACCAGAGAAGGGAATATGTGTTTGTTATGTTAACAGGACAAAGAAACGAGCATGCTCAGACCAAATTTCCTGTAAAGCAAAATTAATGTATACATGTTCAAAGAATGATCCATTTGGTCCAGCCACTTATTTTAAAATTAAGAAATAAATAATAATATCTGAGATTCTGTTCTTTGTTTTTTCCTTTGGATAAATTTAATTCAAATACACTCCAGTAAATGGGTAAAATAGTAAAACTTGTGTTACTGTCCAAATATTCATGAATATAACTGTCTTTGTAGCTGCAGTTTTAATGAAAATTAAGCAAAGATCACAAAAGCTTTCATTGTAGACATGATCTTCTTGCAGTCATTATTAGTGTAGAATGTATTGGTATCATTATTCGTTAACAAACAATATGATGATCCGGACTAAGACTGATCAATATAGAAAATAATCCCATGATTTTTTTAGATACTTTGTCCTTAAGTAATTTGACATCAACCTGAACATTGATTTAACACTTTTACATAGCAGTAAAAAGTCTGATGTTAGTCAGCATTACTGAAGTTTTTGCCACTGTAAAAGTGGCTTCCTGGCTTTGCAGTCTTCACACCTGCTCTTTTTTTACTCCTGCTGCCTCCATTCTTTGCATGTACATTGAGCCTTTTACACATACGTTTGCCTTCTATTTATGTAACCATGTCTTTGTGACAACAAGCTACATAGTATATACAATACAGTGTATTTTAAAGGTTAAGGTTGGACAAATCTAGGATGTGAACTCGGTTATTCTTTGGGTTCTGAACACTTTTTAGACTTGAGTGTTTTAGATAGACATTGATATTTCTGTTGCAAGTTCTTGCATGCTTTCTATTGTTGTTGCACAGTTCTTTCATTTCTGTTGCAGCCCCCTCCCTTTTCCCTCCACACACACCCTCCAACCTCTTGCTCACTAAGCCTGTATCTTTTATTTTCTTATTATATTAAAGAACCTGTCCTGCCACCTTAGGTTTACTAGTATAACACCAATATGCTTATGATGCAGTTTTGCAAATAAAAACAGGTAAAAGCAGTTTTGTTAGTTTAATAATTAGTTTGCTTTATACAGATATGCTTGAATATTTGTGTGTACCTTCTTTTCTTTCTTTGTAAGAGGGTTACATAAAAAAACTCAAAATTAATTAGTGAAACAAAGTGTGACACTCATTATACTTCTAAATATGAATATGTTAAGAACAATGATTTAAAGTACCTTATCTGTAAGTGTGATCCAGGTATAGAACAATGACACACCTCCCTGCAGAGCGACGTACACCATTGTGTTCTAGTGGACTCATAATCTTTAACATTAGCTCATATACGAGATGCATCTGCCTCTTTAAAGTTAACCTGGGTTCATATCTGTTGTAACATGCCTTGTTGTAGACTATTTGGTGACTCCTAAAATGAAAGTGTTTGCAACATATACTCCTAACCCCCTGTGCTTATAAGCGGTCCTCTTGCTCTCATATTCTTGTACACTTTGTTCCTCATTTCTTTGTCTAGGTTTCGTTCAAACTGTGCAGATACTTCCTCTTAGAAGGGTGGAGCAGCTGGTTTGTACCTTACAGAAACACTTTGCGGGCTTTATTTTTCACATGTTGTCTTCTTTCTGTCTCGCTTTCTCTTGCTCTCTTCTCATCTGATATGTCCTACAGGAAATGACTCTGATAGCTTCCTGAGGAAATTACGCCCGCTTCCTGTCTGTATGCCTTCTTATTTGCCAGTGCCACCTCGGTTTTTTCCCCTCGTCTATGTTAAGTTGCCTTAGGGAGGAGGTGCTGGCTGTGGGGCGATTGAGGAGTAGTACTGGTTGGAATCTCCCAGTCACTGTTGATGAGGCTTTCTGGCCTGATGAGTGAGCCAGATAAACAACAGTACAAGCGCAGCAAGCTATAGCCATTAGCTGTTGGGTTATTTTTGGACACTGCCCTCATAGCATGTATAGAGGACAGCACACAGCTTATTGTGACTGTGAGTGTAAGAATAAAATGGCAACCTAAGCTAATTCAGTGAATTCTGCAGCCAGGTTTTCCTAGTATTTGCAGATGAGTGAGTCTCTATTTTAGGTTTTTTAATACTCTGTGTAAATCTTTTTTCATTAGTGGATTTCTTCATTGGCTTATTTTCATTCAGGGTAATTTCTTACTCTCAACTGCCTTCATATGATGAGCAAAACAATCATTTCATGCTCTTTTAATTTCTTAACCAAATCTTTTCTATTACAGTTTCCATTTAATAAAAATGACAGAAATCATTTATAAACATACTCATTTGTCCTTGCACGGTATATGTTGCCTTTTGGCAGAAAAATAGTTTGCTTGTAGATTGAGAATAATAAGATTTAGTTGTCCAAATAACAGAAACAAACTAGGTATTTTTGGTAAAACCTTGAAGAGATGATGGATATAACCCAGTGAGCATCAAGCAGGACTGCAAAGCTGCTTTAACGAAATCTGACCTCCCTTTGGCATTTTCTTACTGACAGACTTCTCTGTACATTAAACATTTCCTCTTTCTTTCCCAGTGGAACCATTAGCTGTAAGTTAAGATGCATGTTTATAAAAGAGACATGGTGGCTTTGATCTCCACTTGAACTGTAGTCTATTTATTTTAGTGAACAATTGTTGGATTTTTGTTGTAAAATTCATAAAAAGATGATATGCAAAAAATGAGGATACTAGAACATCCAGAGCCTGTATGTTGTTACTGGCTACACTGAAACAATGTTTCTGTTGTCTTCACAGGTTAAAAAATAAATCTCTTACAAGACATTTTAAACAAAGCATTTGGATGAATTCGTGAATGACACACTTGTTGAAACTTGGTGAAAACGGTGTCTTTGCCCTCTCTGGGGATGTTTAGAACTGTGGTTTACCTTTTCAGAATCTCATTTAGTTGTGCTTGGGTTTTGATTAGCAGTAGTCTTTGTAGCATATTTAACCACAACTTTTCTAATTAAGGTGTGAACACACTAGGAAGCTGTTTTTATAGTTTAATGTTTATGTTATGTATGTATATAATGCTTTGTTTATGTCAGTGATCATGTTGCAAGGACATTTTACAGGAAACTACTAGAATATTATTTGATATATAACTCTGTATTGTGATGGTTTTGTCTCAGGGTGAACATGTACATCATTATAAGTCCTCTGATGCCATCTGTAGTGCCTGAGTTGTCGCTGATAAATCTTTTTACTAATAACATACTGTTAGACCAGTTT
Organism: Pseudomugil gertrudae; assembly: GCA_037177535.1. Lineage (NCBI taxonomy): Eukaryota > Metazoa > Chordata > Actinopteri > Atheriniformes > Pseudomugilidae > Pseudomugil > Pseudomugil gertrudae. The sequence goes on along the minus strand of JBAMHV010000006.1, from coordinate 9,207,229 downwards.
TCTCTCACGAGTTGAGTTGTTTGTTTTTATGCTTTTGCTCTAATTCTGGCAAGTATTTCCAGTTTTAAAATGGCAATGACTGCCACAGGCATTCACTATGCCATCGACATATATACATACAGTAAGTACACGTCTATTATGTCGGTATGATTATGTCTTTATGCATTTAGCAATAAGAACCAAGCATTCTAAAACACGTATATGCACTCTGATCAGTCACAAGAAAATACTTCCTATGACTGTGTTTTGCATTCCTGGATGCATGGCAGGTCCATAGAGGTGTGCATCAAACTTCTGCAGACCCATGCAAAGCCTATGCCGGTTATGGTGTAACCAACCTAACGCAACCTAACTGGAGTATAAATGGACCTTCATGGTTACATCCTAAGCTTGAGGGCTGGTGATATATTATGAAGAGGAATTTATAACGTCGGGCTCTTATTGGTTAAAAAAAAACAGTTAATCACCACTCTTTGTAAATGTCGGTGTGCACTGCAAACTTAAACCTTTTCTTATTGCACTATTTAGTTAATCTCACCCTTCCTTTTTGACATTCATTGCCACATGATTGCAGGAGCTTGATTGACAGGTGTGAGCATCTACTATTGCAGTATGTATGCTGAACATACCCAATCTGAGTACAGGTCAGAGGGTTTCACGTGAACCGTTTTTGTTTTCTTACCAGTTTCACAATGGATCATAAGTCACCCAGTTACATCAGCATAAAAGCTGATGTAACTTTGACTGGGCTATTATTAAACAGCAATGACCTGGTGGGATTGATGGAACTGTGAAACTTGTTAAAATGAAAAAGCAGGTGCTAATTTTTGTTGGCTTATATACATTAGTGAACGTCAACATTGCCAGCAATAGAAAAGAATGCTCCTGTAAATACCAGTTGTCATTACACCTACAGCTTCCAACAATCAGGAATGGACCCCTCCTACGTACGTGCACAGTCTTAACACACAAAGGCATGTACGCTTGATGGCTATCATTAGATTGATGCCACCTGACACTTAGTTAGTACTGGAATGTGATGAGAGGGAGGGGTAGGGGGCAGCTGCTGACTCTCAGGAGCACCAGAGTAGATCTCTGCACTCTTTGGACACTTTATTAAAACTTTAGTTACCACACTTCTTTCTTATCTCCACTATGGTTGTATGAGTCAAGAAGGGCCCTCGCAGTGTGGAGCTTATGCCAGTGATCATATAATGAAGGTGGGGGGAAGATGTTCTGTTTGCTGTTGAAACTCAGGCTGACTCCATCTGTTGCTTAACTGTGCCATATGCTGGAATGCACCACTTGACTCCCTTTAGCTCGCGCAGGCTTCCACGCCTGCTCTGCTATACTCCCGTGCTCCTTAAATCCAGAAAGGAACTGACCTTCCTTACTTTCATTTGAGTAACCGCAATTAGCTTCCCACTGCCTACTCCAATTAGTCTTTCAGAGTACGTAGATGTATTACAGATACTTTGAAATAGACCAAGACATAACTATAACAATGTATTGGCTTTAGGGTCTCTTAAAATGAGAAGCCTGAAATGCTGAAACATGCAACATAGATGCTATAGTCAGCTTTCCTGAAGGTTGTCAAAGCATGGTCTGCTTTTTATATTTGAAATGAGGTACAGCATTGACTGAGAACTAGATAGAGGTTTTTAGGGCTACATGATGGCTAGTTGATTCACTAATCTGATGTATTTACAGAGTTTATTAATAACCTCTTCAGTGATTTTCTTAAAAGCAAGAAGATATTCTGTAAGAGTGAGAAGAGCAACCTTAAACTACAATAACTGTATATTCAGACTTATTGATTTAATTAGTTGGGCATCATCATAACACAGACAATGGAGAAATAAAAGCATAGAATCCTCCACAAAGAGTAAAAGATATGAGGTGTTCAAGTTCATCCCTGAATCATCAATAACTGAAAGAACGGTTTGTTGTACACATTGTAAAAGGGCATTTTAGGTGAATATGACTGGACTAGGGCTGCCCCATGAGGACTTTAGCACATCAAACTAACACGAAGAGCTCACAATGTAGAGAGGCCTCCTGCTGTGTTTACACCAGAACATATAATCTATACCTGCACAAGAAAGCATATCTTGCCAGTGCAGAAGAGTGTGGTTGTACAAACTGTATAAAACAAGGAAGCCCAAAGACCACATAGATGGAAAGAAAGAAAAAGCAATAAAAACAAAACAAAAATATAGCAGTGTCTTTTTTTTAAAAAAAATCTTTCTTCACATTTCAGTGTTGTTCCAAAACTCTTTATTTGTTTAGCATAAATAAAAAATTGAGATAAAGAACAAATTTGTTCAAATGTTAAGTTACCTGTTAGCTTTGTGTCATCATTAGGTCATCAGTTAGGTCAATCTGGCTGTTTTTAACATGTTTGGTCAGCTAAAAATGAATTTACAAGGGTATGATCATTGTTGTTAGGCATTATAAACTGAATATAAAAGCAGGACAGTCATTCCAGATGTGCCCCATGACGTAGGTCTAGTGTATATGATGCATATAGGCTATACTTAAGGATATTCTAATTTCTTAATCTTTCTAACCAATGTTCATTGTGTGTTTAGTTTTTGTACTTTATGCCCAGCTTATCTTTATTACATGAAAAGCGACACAATGCCTCAAATTTAGGAGCCAGTCACCACTGCATTGTAGCGTTAGCTGTAGATTAATCTGAAGGGTCCTTAAACTGAATGCGATTAATTTGCTGGGTTGTTGTAATAGACTGAGAAACAAAACATAATGCAAAATTTATGGTGTTTCATGTGGTTAGCGTTAGCTAAACTAAAGGTGTGTAATAGATGTAAGTTGCTATACTGATGTTAGGGTGCACATTAGAAGATGATGATGAAACTTCTGTGTAAGGAAAAATAAAAGGGTTGGGTGCTGTGTGCATCTAATGTGGGAAACCCTCAATATGATCTATTCTCTCAGGAGTATTTAGCTGTAAATTGTCACTGCTTGTCAACCATGGTGGGGCAGCCATAAAAAAATCACTATTTATGATCTCCCTTTTAAATAATTTAAATATTATTTTTTTTCTAAACATTTGTAAACTTTAATTATACTTTTTTTCATGAGATTAGTTTTTGATTTGTGGGATCTATTGATAACTTAAATTCAGACATAAAAAACCATTTAATATTTCCACCAGAAAATAGCTCCCTCTGATATTACAGCATTTGTTATTGTTGTCAATTGTTGTTGTCAAGGCAACAAAACTATTTTTATCAGACTACTGGTAAGGTGGCTTTGGTGTTCTTGCAAAGTGTTGGTGACTCACTATTTGTGTTTGAGTGTGAAAAATCGAAACGTTGTGGTTCTGGTTGTGTATGTCAATGCAGATGTGCACCCAGGCCTGAGTCTCTCTTTAACTAACCCCTCCCACACATGTTGCACCAACAGGGGCCTTTCTCAACCCACAGTCCACTGGATATGGCCATGAATGAACACATTCTCTGTCTCTGTCTGCTTCCCAGTTTCACACTCCTGCCACCACCTTTTTTGCTCTGTTAATGTGCAAGTACTCACCTTGACCTTAAAGCATTTATCAGTCCCTCACTGCCTCCACTATACAGATACACTGTATCCCAACTAATCTTCCTACTTTTACTGGCCACATTTTCTTATAATCTGATCAGTGTGGCTTTTCAGACCCCTTTTCTTAATTTGTCTGCAGGACAATGGTTTGTTGTATCATCATTTTGTTAAACTAACTTCACAGGATTGATTGGTATAAGAAACTATATGTTTTGTAAAATCTTCCCTATTTAGAGTACCGTTATTTATTAAAAAAAAACTTTGGAAATGGGAGGAATGAAAAACCTGCAGTCTGGTTTAACAGCAGAAGTACACAAACGAGTGTTTTGATACTTCCTTGTGTCATCCCAGTGGAGTGCCAGGAGGCTGCGTTGTTGCAAAATCAGCTGAGTTTATTTTGATTTTGTCTTGATGACGTATTCAAGACATACCCCGAAAAATATTTAGATGTCACCTTAATTTTTGTTCCAATACTTGCAAAAGCAAGGCCTCACAACTTTATTACATATTCTCAGCAGATACATTGTCAGTGTCTCACGAGGGAAAAAATAAATAAAACTGTTGTGCTCATCATACCAACATTTTCCCTCTTATCCTCAGTCAATTAGGAAGCAAGGTCCAGAAAAAGCAGCAAGATCCTGAATCCTGGATATGCTTGACATCTTGCAGTATGAGCTTGTTAGAGTGTATGCAGCTCAGACAGCGTTCACCAACAAAGCTCCTGTGCCCTTGTTGGAGTGTATTGGTTTTAAATGTGGTCTGAGGGCATAAAGATTACGAGCATTCACAACTGGTTTTTGGCATTGTCCCATGTGCACATGTTAATTTTTATAGATTTGCTGAATCATGCAAAGGCATGCCCCATTGTATTTTTAATAGGCCAATTTACTCATTTTTTTAGTCTTTTGTTGCTCCAATCTAACCTCTTTTAAATTATTTTTTTCTGAAATCCAATTTAACATGCACATTAAAATGTAAGAATTTAAAAAGAGGTGAACTATTTGTGTTCTGATATTTTCTACACAAATCTGTGTGTTTAAACATATTAAACGTTTTCTTAATACACTAAATTTGAAAAATACACAAAAAGACAGTTAAGAAACGGGTAGTTTCATCATTTTGCTCCGTACTGAATACGGAGCATGAAGCTCTATTAACTTAAACTCAATATAAAACATACCCATTTTAAGTTATAGTAAAATGAATTTGATTCTGAATCTTTGCAGCATTAATATGTATGTAATAATTACTGTATGTAATAACTTCATGCTTCTAATGCCTTTTCTTACAAATGGGGAATAATGAGCCCATTTTCTCCTTCACATGAACTCTTTTCTAATCATCTTACACTTTGGCCACTGTACTCTGTGTTTCAGTGGAATGTTTTGGTGTGTGTTAGTGTGTGTACTGGGTGTTTCTTGGTGGCGGCTCTGGGTCTGTGGCCTTTAGGAAGACTCGATACAAAGGCTATGTGCTGTTTTTTCTGTAAAAGGAAGTGATGCAGGTTGAAATTAAAGGAGGTAAATTCATCACATGTTTTATTGCTTTCTATAATAATATTAGTTTTTTTGTTTTGATGCTTATAATAATGTTTTTTTTACAGTTTATTAATTTAAAGTCAAGGTTTAGCTTAAAACATTTATTTCACATAATTTCAGTTCTTTTTTAAAGCCAGGAGGGTTTGTTATGGTATCTAGAAGAGAGATCTCTGCTGAGCAGTTGATTGATGATCAAATTTAAGCTTAAATAACAAAAAATATTATTTTACAGTTCAAGTTAGTTCAACTTGTGCAGCTATTGCTGCTAACAGAGAAGATTTTAATGTTGCTCACCAACAGTCTTGCATACATCCAGCAAAAATGGTTAAACTTGTTTATAGTTGCTTTTTCTGTAAATAGTGGAGGTCTGCTCTGTGTATTAGTGTAGTCAGTGTACCAGAAAGTTGTGTATTGACTAATGTTCTGCGATTTAAATGCATTAAATGCAAACTGTTATTAGTTCTCAGAAAATGGATTGGAAGCTGGGGCACATTACTCTGCTTGATGTTATTTTTTAGTAGAAAATGTGTTCAATGTGTCCGTTGTGATCTGGCTTTTTGTCTGGTTCTGCTCAGTGGGGTTTCAGTGATAGTTTAAATGATAGTTGAAACCATTTAATGCTGCTAATTGTCTTGTTTTCTTCCCCTCTCTCCTCTAATTTTCAGCAGGGTCTCTTTGGGGCTTAGTGCTCTAACTCAGCCATGAGCATCATCGGGGCTGAGGATGAAGATTTTGAGAATGATCTTAATGAAGTGAGTGAAGAGAGGATCTAACATGTCCATCACATTTCAGCTTATTTGATGTCTTCACTCTTTCTCCTTTTCCATGCATCTTTTTTGGTCTTTTTGTCCATGGCAGGTGATGGATGACCAGTGCACACACTTCAACAACATAGAGCAGTTGAAGAATCGTCCGACTCACCTGCTGGTCTTCATGCAACATGTAATTCTACAGTTTGATCCTGCTCCCCTGGTGAGATTGAAACTTCTAAAATTAATTACCCTTCATGAACAGGAATGATTTCAGACATATTTTCTTTCTTTGAGCATCAGTCTTATATATTTTTTAATCATTACAGCTTTACATTCTTGCATGCATTGGTGTTTTTCTTTATTTTGGCTTCATGGTACAGGTTATAGTGGTACAGAGCATCAGTATTTTAAATAGAGTAGCTTTCATGAAAAATATTTGACCTGAGCAAAAAATCGCAAATACTGCTTTATTAAGAACAGATGGGTCCTCCTCAACATGATTTTACCCATGCCTGTCTGTATGGTTGTAAGTATTGTAGCTGACATTATGACCAAAGCCTCTCATCCCCTCTATCAGACTGCGGGAGCAAAGAGCAGCCACTTTAGCACAATATTCTTACAGCCTCAATGTAAAAAATAGCTCTTCTGCCACTCCTTTAGTCCCACAGCAATCAGACTCTGCTCTTAGCACAAATAACCAGTAAATTATTTACTGCCCACTTACTGGATTATGGAGCTGCTTATGCTTTTTTTATATTACCTGTATACATTGTGTATAATTTCTTTAGAGATTCTGTTTCTGAGTTGCACTTTGAGGTTTTCCTATTGTGCTGTTTTTGTCACCAATCTTCTGAAGCTCATGACATGTTTGAATACCCTCACTGTGGGACAATAAAGCCTCATTTAAATGTAAATGAATTTTCTTAGCATTGAGATCCAGGTATTGTAAACTTTGTATCCAACTGTTTCAAAAGACAGTATTGTTACACATGAATATTTTATAACCACATTCACTTTATTGGTACTTTTTTGTTTATACCTTGTCCATCATCTTTTATAAAGCTCCTCATTTGACAATGGAAGAGCAGAGTAAAGATATTAGAAGCATCTGGCTGCACAATTGCAGAAAGCAGTCTGCTGCTGTCAGTCTTTTAAAAGAGTATACTGTAGGTAGATTTAAGCTAGATGTTTTTTAAATAATCCTTAGATTACTATTTTGTTTGTCTGCATGTCGTTACTGTAAGTTCATAGAAAAATAGATCACACAACAAAGCCGTGTTTCACACTGGAACTTTAAACTTAAACAAACATTGACTTATTAAGACAACTTTGATAAGTGTTTACCTTGATGATAAACTATTCATTCTATAAAATGTCTCAGATGTAACTCTGTACATTTGTCTACTTTATTCTGATGTAATGAGCTTATGCTAAGACAATGGTACTATGAGTTCTTTGTTCCTTAATGGGTGAAAATTATAACCACACAGCATATTTTTTTTTTACAAAGTCATATTTTACATGGAAATAAAACATGATCACAGTGACACCTAACTATACACGAGCAGGGTACAAGTACGTACTTGTCTTGTTAAATTCCAACCTAAAAGTATTAAGTGTAATGTTGCATTTCCACTGACTTGCTGGATGTGTAACAGTGTGAAGCTTTTCTGACAGGTGATTTAATTCCAGCTCTGTCCCATCAATGTTCCAGCAAAACAATCCAGAGACAACAGAGGAAATTCTGTCTGTTGTGCAGCTACAACTGCTTCATTCTCAGAATCCCAGCAAACAGAGGACCAATCAGGTTTAGTCAGAAAGCAGTGACGCTGGCTGCCAGTCTTATTTTGGGTTACCAAGCATCTAACATGGCAGGCACAGATGTGTCACATTCCCACCCTTCTCTCCTATGTAGTCACCAAGTACCGGAACTATATTTTAAAGCATGGTTTGATGCTACCATATTGACATCCTTTTTTTTGACAACGCAGGACACATTAGCAAAGAAATAGCTGCACACAAGCCAAACTTCATACACTCTCCACTCCACAAGGAGTTTTACCAGACTTTAAAAATATTTTCACCCTGGTGAGAGTTCTTAGAAGTATTTACTTTTACAGAACACAAACTTAATTTGCACATATAAACTCACAGGAAAAGTTTGTGAACATTTCTGGACTAAGTGCAACTGTATCACCTTTTTTTAAAACATTGTTATGTCTCTGTACCTTGCATAAAAACATTTCAAATAAATCTGTAATATCCACTGTTTGTTTAGGACATTTGTCTGGGTGTCAGTGCTCATATAAAGCATGCTTGTCCTTTTCCCTTTATTCTGCATGCAGACACTGTGACCCACCCATGTACTGTCTCATCTGTCACAGCTGTGAGCACCTTTTCACCATCACTTCTCTCTTTTTTCCCTGTATTTATTACTAGTGTTGCTATTTCTTTCTTTTTTATTTTTATTTTCACAAAAACGTGTTATTTGTGCAGTATTTTTTAAAAAGCCATTGTCAGAAACTGCATGTGTATGCTTGTGCGTTTTTGACATGATCTGATCTTGCTACACGAGACTGTTCTGTGTGCATTGGTATTTAGAGGTGAGATATTGCCATTGTATCTGAGACAACAATGCACTCAAACAGAAGCAGTCTTACTCTAATAAACGTTTAAGCTGTTGAAAATTGTCCAAGACTAACAAGATGATTTTGTTTTGTCTTCTCTCTCAGCTGTGTTACCTCCATGCTGACCTGTTCAAGAACCTCCGTGCCAAAGAGACCAAGAAACAGTTTGTTGAGTTCTGCAACAGTTTTCTGGACAAGGGTGCAGTAAGTAAAATACTGGATAAATGTGGACTTGACATGAAAAGCAGTGCATTCTTAGAAATACATCTGTGCAGTGGCATTACTTCCTCACAGTAAGAAAGTTCCTGTTTAAGCTGGTGGGGGGGGGACCTTTGCACTCTGGATAGAGAAAAATACACATAGTATAAATTGTTTAAGGAGAACAGTACTCCATAAGATACAGTAGAGTTAAATTGAGGAAGACTGATGCAAATTTAATTTGTAACTCAATCTTTGTCCAGATTCAAAATTGTACCGATGAAGGTTTTGATGCCAAAAAGATACATTTTATCATGACAATGGTAATAAAACATATTTATAGATTTTCTTGATTTAATTTATTTTTTATTGTTTGGTGAGTTTTAGGTCCCTCTCCTGTATATTATTTACTTTGCCAATTTTCCTGTGGGCCTCTCCTTTACCCTCTTTTTTTATATGGGCAAATAAATAAAACTCCTCTAGTTAAAGCATTCGGGATGGTATTTCAAGCAGAAACAAAGGCAGACTTGAGGCAGAGAGGGAAGGATGTCACACTGATGAGACATCCTGCATGACATCCCTTCACATCTAATGTTAGTCAATGAAACTTGCTGTCATTCACACAGTTTATATTTATACTTTTTTTAATCTAATAAAGCAAGCAATGTATGTTTGCAGCATCTTCTTCCAGTAAGTTAAGTTATGCTTATGAAAAGCTGTGGCTTTAACAGCTGGGTTGGCATAGGTTACCTGTTTATGTTTATGATTTATACACAATTTTTATTCTTTATTTAAACACACATATCCATATATACAAAATTAATCACATTTTATTAGGGGTCAGCTATTATCTATGTGTGAATCTAAACTCTCTAAGAAGCTATCACAAACTTTTAGAAGGACGTCTGAGTGCAGAATGACAGAATAATACTAGTTAAATTGAATGTGTAGAAGAAAGAGCGTGATATTTTCATGTAACATACATTTAGAAGCACAATACACACAATACTTTCCTAGATAACAGAATTTTTTGGACCATAATCAATATGTATAAGAGCTGATCAGATTATTCTTTAACATTGCTTATTACCAACCCATCTGTAAGTTCTCATCTGTTTCTATCTAGTTGTTTGTAGTAGAATACATGTGTACATATGTAGAATACTTGGTGTCCTTAATGGGGTCTGGAGATGGAAATGTGAGGATTTTGAAATGAAAAATACTTTATTGATCCCAGAGGGAAATTCAGATTGGAGTAGTATTTTTTTTTTTTTTGATACAAAAATAATTATTGAAGAGTCTTGTTCTTGAGGCTGATGGCTCTGGGAAGGAAGGATCTTCTATATCTCTCAGTCCTACATCGGACCTGAATAAACCTCTCACTGAACACACTGTTGTTTTATCACTGTGTTGTGGAGAGGGTGTGAAGAATCCTCCATTATCTTCATCAGCCTGTGCAGTACTCTTTTTTTTTTTTTCTCCAGAGTTTCTCCAAGTACAGAACCAGCTTTCTCGATCAGTTTGTTGATTCTCTTCCAGTGTCTGGTTCTGATGCTGCTGCCCCAGCAGACCACTGCAAAGCTGATTACACTTTCAACAACAGACTTGTAGAAGATGTGCAACATCTTGGTCCAGACGTTAAAAGATCTCAGCTTACTTAAGAAATAGAGTCTGCTCTGACCTTTCTTATAGATGTAGTCTGTGTTGCTTTTCCACTCAAGTCTGTTATCCAGCAGAACTTCAACTGAACTGCAACTTTTACACCACTAAAATGATTTCAAATGAAAATTGTAAAAAATAAACAAGCATGCTTGGTGGCTAACATTGTGTCTGTGACCCAAAACAAAGCTAAACATAAAACGTTAGTTGTGAATCCCTGGTAATTTTGTAATCCACTAAATTCCAGTGCAGTTTTTTATTATTGCAGATCCTGCATGAGCAAATGTATCTCTGCCCAGTTCTACCTTATTGCAGTTTGACATAAAAGCATTAATGCACAGTTGTCTAAGTTCTGTTGTACACTCTGTACTGATCAGCTGCACTCTTTAAGCTCCATGGGTGAAAGAAAAGCACACAGTTTGAACATGGGTTTGTTTACTTGTTCGTGGATTGTGCTAGCTCTATTTGCTCTATCTGTTGTCTGTCTGTGCAGCTCCCCCTCAGTATCTGTATGTTGTCTTACATCACTTCTCCCAGCACACCTGGCCTTTGTCACTTCTCTGTTAGTCCCCCCCTCCTCCCTCTGAGCTATCGTACTGTACATGTCCATCAGCTCAACTGCTTCATGCTGTGCTCACTCCTTCTCTGTCTGTCCTTCAGCCTCACAGCTTCCTGTCAGGATCGTGGGAAAGTCCTGAAGCAGAAGTCCTTTGCTGTCAACCTTGTTAAAAAAAAGCTAAAAAACAACTTCCTTTTTATAAACCTACTGAAACTTTTTTGACCTATGTAGTTATTTTTATGCCAGTTACAGCACTTTCCATATTTTATTAGGAGTATCTGTCTTTATTTCTGGTGTTGAAATGACCCCTTGTGGAAATGTTTAGTTACTGCACACCACTGCTTTTTCTTAAGTGTGCTTGGATGATTTTTAGCTTTCTTTGTTTAATGTCCTTAAAAATATGATACAAACTGTATAAAATGTTATATTCCTTTGCACTGATATCATTTAAATTACATTGCAGATTCTCAGAGTGGCAGTGCCCCCACCAATAGCTCTTGAACTTGGTAAGATATTTTCTAGCATTGTTTATACTAAATTTGCACATATTATTTGTCATGTACAGTTTTTATGAATTTGAACCCTGCTTTATATGTTCCTCTTTATTTCAGATAATTTTTTTTCATTCCCTTCTCTTGTTTTGCTTTTCTAAGACCGGAACCGACTAGATCTGCTCTCAGATGACGCACAACGGCGTTATGTTCAGGACATTCAGAACCTGCAGATTGGCGAAGTGGCCAAACAGCTGGAGGATTTCAGGTTAGATTCTCTTTTTTAAGCTCAGAGTTTGGGTGATTTATAGATCTAGGTAATGAAAACTGTGAAATAGAACTGTGCCCAAAAGAAAAGACACACGAGCAGCAGCACACTACGTGTCACTCTTCTGTTGCATATATAAGCAAGTCTGCATGGGTCTGTTGTGGACCACAAATCATGAAAATGTTTCTTAAATGTGTGTTCATCTAATAAGTACTTTTTGAATAGACTAAAGTAGACGTAGCATAATAACGTCAAGGCACTCCTAAAAAAATAACTAAATTGCCTTTATTTCTATGGCACAAAAAAACTTTAAAAAATCCCTTTTCTGTGCTAACCATGTGTTCAGAAAAGTTTAAAGCTTTTCTTCATTTAATAATAATAATTGATTCTGCAAAGCAGGACTCCAGGTTGGATCAATTACATTTACTATGTTTCTGACTGGTTATGCTCCGTTTTGATGAGCTTTTTCACATATCCACTGCTCTTTTTGACAAAAGGTTAAGATGGGTCTTCTTTGCTTCTGTTACCATCTCTTTTGCCTGCTCAGAGGCATCAGCAGCAGATCAGCTGTGACCCCACACTTTGCCTTTGCTGAAACCAGTGCAGCAAAGCTAAATCAGGTCTGGCTTCTTTATTTATAAAAAGGTATACAGTCACACAAGAGACATGGCCATTTTTAAATCATAACTTTAGTGGGGTGCGCTCAAGTATCATGAGGATACCCTTCCAGGTGTCATGTGTACAGCACTGCTGATGGAGCCAACTCACAACAACCATAAAGAAACCTCACATGTGACTGAATACCAATTATATCCTTCTCTACAGAAGAAAAGGGCAAATATTTAGGTTGTTATTGGGTTATTTGCGTGATTTGAAAAGGGCTTTCTTGCTGGTGCCTGAGTGAAACTATTGTGTGATTGGTCGGACATTCGATGTGGGCGGGGTTACTGCAGAAACGTATAAATTGGACAGTTGCTGCTTCCACATTTTAACTGAAGCAATAAAACAGTTAATTGAGATGGTGAGAGAGTGCAAAAATGTGTACAACATGTGGCAATTATAGACACGAACACAGTCGTATGCACACCCCGACCTGCCGCAGCCAAATTATCATGAGGCTTATGAAATAAGTGGGTCAGTTGTTTGTTTATTGCACACAGATGCAAACAAACCACCCACAGAGATCCTCGCCTCGTTGCAGACGCAGCTTTTCGTGGAATATGAATGGACCAGACCAACAAGAACGTCTTTCTTGTTCTTGCTGCATCGAGAGCAAGAGCAAATTTCTTGGTCCTCATGTTGACAAGAACAAGCTTCAGATTAATTGTTTTGTCACTGAAAGATTGTAATAAAAGTCTCATAGTTATAGAAAAAAAAAGACGTCAACAAAGATTGACCTTTTTTGTTTACATTATTCCTCCTGGTTTCTGTTTAGAAAAAGCATCCTCTATGAGATCCTTAGATACTGTAGTGCCAGTCAGATGTTTAACTGTGGTGTTTGCTCCTGTGCTGCTGCAATATGACTTTTCTTTTACAAATATATTTGCAGAATTATGAGTTCATTTAATGCCAACATACAAGCTTTGGTATGTCCTGAGGTCAGCTCTGTGAGATTTACATAAAAAATGTGGATTCTCTGGCGATCTTGCCTATGTTTAGTATAGAATTATGGGCTGGATATGTTGTTATTATTTTAGTTGTTATTTTTATGTCTGTTGTACTTTTATAGTACTCTATTTTTCTGTCTTTAATAAAGATAAATTGAATTGTTTAGTCATCTCTTTCATTTAGTCGTCCGACACCAGTGTTATTTGTGGGGGATTATTACATTTGAAGTTTACTAAAGAAGTTGCCCCTCATTCCACTGCTTGTACCTCAGATGTCAAAGAAGTGCTCAAAGTAGGTTATTTTCATGTTGTGGACAAATATTTAGCAGATCTCAGCTATTGATTTTAGATGTTTGGATCTGAAGGACCTTCATATTCATGTAAGACATAAATTATTATTTATTTTCAAATTAGTTTTTTGTTGTATTTATAACGGCTCCTAAACAGTTCTCATACATCTCATACATCTCATACTGACATGTAGCTTGTTGGCTTACTACATACTCACAGCAACAATAGGGGTCACAGCTCTCTAGGTCTGTATTGATCTCATTACAAAGACCCGATATTTAACACTAGATAAGGAGGAGGATACAGCTCAGGTTATAAAATCACCATAATGTAGTAAACTGCTATGCAACATCATAATAAGAACTTTCAGCTTCAGAAACAATTAAATATAAAAGCTCATGTGTAGATTACCATTTACATAGTACTTAATAATCCAACAACCCTAAATGCCTCTTTAATCACCGTCATTGCTTAAAAATGAGCTTTCTTCTCTCATCAGATATGAGACATTAGCACAGATATGACAGTAATCGTTTGCAGTTAAGATATACCGGTACCCTTTCATAGCACAAACTGGTAATTAAGCATAAAGAAATGGAGCAGCTTTATTCTTTTCTGACTTCATCCACACAGCTGTGCTTCACACACCAGTGTATTAGCTGAGACGCTGATAGGAACTGCTATAGCAATGTGATATGTTATGATAAGATATCTTACTCCTAGTAGCCTAATTTAGCATTATACCTAAATGGATGTACTGTCAAATATTACTTTTACAGTGTAGCTTTCTGAATTATTGCTGGAGCACTAGAAAATGTCTTCATAATCATGCTTTATTTTTTTAGTAGTATTTATTGTACTATTGCCTTTGCTTGAGATCTACTCTAAATACACTAATCTGATTAAATGCAACATTGAGAATCTTGTGAGAATGTATTCACTGAGCTACATGTTTATGTCCATTAACATTAGCTGCACTATCATAAATTGTCATTTTAGTTATAATATAATTTTTGGCTATTTTCCAACCTACTGCTTTGTGTCACACAGGCAAAAACGAATGATGGGTATGACTCCTAATGAGGCTGAACTGGTTGATGTTGAGACTCACCACTGCACTGATCGCGTCCCAATAGAGATGAAGGAGAGGTGTGTGGCTGAGAACCTGCTGGAAAGGATGTCTGAGACTCAGTAGGTGTCTTTTCTTTACTGTATTGAAAATTATGTGATTACAAAAAGTTTTTTTTTCTTTTTTTTATATTCTTAAATTATTTCTTTAACTAGTAAGCCATGAAGTTAGTTATTTCTGCATGAGCTTTGCACACTTCTAATTTAAGATTCAGTGTAGAGGAAGATCCACAAACTTACTGGATTAGGGGGCTGCAGAGAGAAATATGACTGAAACACAGAGCACAACAGAGTAGGAGGAAATGAGGAGGAAAGAGGAAAAGATGGAGTCAGCATTGCCACGCTGGCAGGAAGGCTCTCTGCTGGCATTTTGCCAACCTGGGAGGGGGAAGTGTGGAGGTGGAGGGGTAATACAGCAGAAGAGACGGGAGCTAAAGGGCCAGAGGGTTTTCTGTGTAGGATAACTTCTGCCCTGGGCACAGTTAGAGAAAGAAAGCATGAGATCTGGAGAAAGTTAATCTATCCTTGACCCTGTACACAGCTACAGTGTTTCATCCTCTATGAAAAGCAAGTCAGACATAGAAGGAAAGATGCCAGAGAGAGGCTGTCTAACTTAATCTTGTTGGAAAGGAAATAAGCAAAGAGTTGCCAACAGAAATGAAGAGACGTCCTGTGCGTAAGCTGCTCTCATCTTGTCTGTAACCAGTGGGAGATGTATGACAGTAGAGAGGACACACACACAACATCTCTGTCAAAGACATTATAATTCAGCCCTCAACCCACTCAGCTGCTATCACAGTTGGATTTCTATCTCCTTCACACAAATGATTCTTTCAGCCTCACTCCATTCACTCGTCTTGACAATCATCTATCACTCTCACAAGCTCCCACACACTCTTGCACCCAATCACCCTTTCTCCCACACACACACACCTCCCCTTTCACTTGACCACAACACATTGACCTTGCCCCTTTTCTTGCTTATTGGTTCTTCTGGTGATGCAAACAAAGTAACCCGACAATCTGATTGGATTATGCAGGGAAATCCCAGGAAGACCACTCCCATGCTTTATGTTCATCTCAAAATACGAGTTTCCACAGTCTTGCCTTCATGTTGCATCAGACAAAAATGTGATTAAATAGAGGTTTCCACTTTGCAGGAGCATTGCTCTCTTTGGATTCGTGATCTTGTTACCAGACAGAGAAGCCGTGGCAGATAGAATTAGGCAGTCAGGAAACAAGAGTTTCTTTTAGCATACAAGTTGTGTTTCAGATTTACAAAAGCAAGCAGATGTGTGGCTTTTAATGCTTTTACTTCCACAACTTTTTATTTTTCTACCAACTTTTTAAATCATTAGAATATGATTAATAGCTTTAGTTTTGAACACAACAACACATTAGTGAGCTTTGAGTTGGATCAAGAGAAGCCTAGTAATTCCAGATTCCACCGGCCAAAAACGGACTTGGTTATCAGTCGAGCAAGAGAAAGGAAAAATGCTACTTAAAAGGAAAAGGTCGGTTTCATTCAGTCTGTTCCATCTCCTGTAGAAAACATAACTGATGCCTCTTCGTCTTGTCTTTCAGACTTACAATCGTCTCAGACGAGGAGAAATGGTGAGTTTCTTTGTTTTCTTTCTTTATTTATAAAAATCTGATTAAAATAATTGCATTGTTCTTTGTGAGACTGTGCTTATGTATTTGTGCAGGATCTAATCTTAGCATGCTGGGTGTGGTCATGCAATGACACTGGTTCAATTGCACCAAATGCACCTTGAACTATGTTTTTCAGTTGAATATACTATTGAAAAACTTGCTCTGTATAGGCATTTTCTGCAAATACAGGATACATTTTACATTCACGTTTCTAATCTTTTTGCATATAAAGTTGACATTCATCCGTGTCATGCACATCTTGTTCGTTATTCTCATTCACTTGTTCTTCCAGGACTCTATAGTCCTCTGTTCGGTTTGTTCAGCATGCTGTCTAAAACTGTAGTGTTGTATCCTGTCTCCCATCCCAAACCCTTTTAAAGCCCCTCCTCTTCTCATCTTTTTCCTTGATCCAGCTTTTTTATTTAGCACTGCAGTCTTGACTCCTTTACTTGACCTTTATTTTTTGCTTGCTTGGCATTTTAAGAAAGATTATGCAGATGTATGAATTATTATTGTACATTTTATGCACCCTTTGGTGTAAACTAAACAAATGTGTCGATGTAATTTTATTGATGTTTCTGACTTTTCTCCCAGCCAATCCATCTTTTCTGCAGTAGTTGTCTACATGAAGCACCTTGGGGTTAAAACCAGAGCAGTTGAAAATAAGAAGGCTAAAAAAGGAGGCTTCTTCAGTAGACAGAAAGTAAGAAGTCATTTAAGAAGAACCATCATCAGTACAGACATGTTGCTGCTGTAGCCTGTTAAATAATAAAATTAAACCAGTAATTCTAAAAAAGCAATTCAGCACTAAATGCTTCTAATTAAATGTGGTAGCAACTTTTGTTTTTGCTTACCTTATGTCTGACTTTAAATGTAACTTCTATCTTATTTCCTGCCTGTTTCAATCAATTTCTTTAGAATAGGAAAGAAGAACCTATAAAGGGCAGGCCGAGAGGTGTGTTTCCTGGCATCCCAAACTGGTTCCCGACATCCCAAACTGGAGGCAGTAGTATGTATCAGTTTTATATCTCTGAAATTATATGACTAATGTCTCATTTTACCTGTAACATTTATAAAAGTTAGACTGACACAATAATTTGTAATACCTTGACATATTGGTACCTTTGAGAACATGTTTTCCCACCCTTTTTTCCTGTTACAGCTGAGGTCAAAGTCAAACCGGAGACTGAAGGTTTGTTTAGAGTCCATCTCCCTTTTCTTCTGTAAAATGATCACATCCCTACTAATCAAACCATAAGCATGTTTGCATGTTCCAAATCGGTCGAGGAGAGGATGTGAATGGGGCAGCGGAGTTTGTGTTTCCAGGAAGTTGTGTGAAGTAGTTGTGGTATCCAGAGGGTGCTCACTTGCAAACTAACCTCCTCATCTACTGCAGACACCCTGATTGCATCAAACTTACTAAAATAGCCTGCCTCTCACAGTCTCTGTTCTCCTTTTTTTAACTGAATGAGGGGCTTTTGGGTCATGTTATTTGACAGCTACATTGTTTGAATTCCAGTCATGTTAAAAATAATAATACGTTTTTCCCCCTCAGTGGATAAGGATAAAGTGGCTCTGGATTGCAAAGGCACTACATCTGGCAAAGGCTCCTTGAAAGACCCTACAATCCTGCTTGACAGACCCAGCAGAAAGGGTGGTTCCAGTGGAGGCTCTGCCGCACCTCCTGGGTTAGCAGTTTCTGACGGGTCCACCAATAACATCAGCACCCCCATCACCCCAGAACCATTAAATTTTGAGGGTAAAACTGCTCATTGATGAATAATACAAGTCTAGAAATACAAATGCTCTTTGAGGTTTTTGTTTTATGGGGGGGGGGGACTAATGGCAACAGTTGATGGGATCTATTCCCCAAAAATCATAAACATCTAGCATGTTTGAAGATGGAAGATATGTAAAGTAGAATAACATTGTTTGTTACACACAGTAAATATAAGAAAAAGTACAAATACTCTTGTGGACCAGGGCAGCACTGTCCTGCTGTTGTATCTACCTCTATATTTCCATCTTAGCCATAATAATTCTGATTTTAAATATTCTAAATTTACTTTCGCACTCCTCTAGGACTCTCAAGCAATCGCTTGGACCCTCCGATTTCAGATGGGGGTGATGTGTCTCCCATTGGGTTAGGAGGGGGGTCTACCATTAGAGAGCCCATTTCCTCCAACGACCCCCCAACAGAGGAGATTTTGGAGAAAGACAGGTGAGAACAATGAAGATGGGTATCATCTAAGCAATGTGAACAGCAGTCTAGTAACTCAAAGAGAATATGCATTTACAAGATTAGAGCTAATAATCAGATTATGATTACACATTTGAGCATCAGTTGTGTAAAGACAAAGGATCAGTGGAAAGGGGGTGGGGGAGGATAAATGTGTCTGAACTGCGCCGGCTGAGGGAGCGTGGTAAAACTCCCCCAGCAGTCTGTCCCTGCTGTGTGCAAGCTTTTGTCATGCTACCCGTTGCTCGCGAGCTAACAGCCTGCAGTTTTGAGGAGGCCGACCAGGTGAAGTCAGTCCCCCTTGCCTTCCCTCTCCCTTCTACCGTTACTCCTCCTTTCTTCGTTACAACCGACCGAACACTCTCTTCCCACTACTATTCTGTCTCTCTCCTGCTTTTTTTTGTGATTCCTCTTATTTAAACAACCAAGCTTCATTGCAGTTTTGTTGGCATACTTTGTAAAGTTCTGTCTTCTTTTCGCATTGATTCAGGGACCTGTTGGTAGTACAGTGATGTTTTTCCTCTGAGATGACATTTATACTTGTTCTGCATCTAAGCTGCAGCTTTATATGTAGTCAGGATTTCTGGATAGTTTAGTCAGAATAATAGCATTTTGTCTGAACTTTGTGTAATGTTTGAAAATGGGAGAAAAGTTACTAGCATTGCCATTGTTTTGTTATTAATAGTAAAAAAAAAAGTGAGCAAATCATTTAGCTGTGTGTATTTTAGCTGCTCATTCCATGTGCTTTCCAAAGTGTCCACTTTCAGGGCCCGTCCTCAGTCTTGCTTGTCTACTCCATGTGTGGTTACATGTTCCAGGGGCTTTGGCATTCTACCAGGCATGCAGCGGTTTAAACATACCATTAGGATATCTAATTGGGGTGTACATTTGCATGTTGTGGTTGTTACTGTGGTTGTTATACTAGTTGTGTGAAGGGGAGTGTATAACAGTGTGGTATCCCGTGTTTTTGCAGACGGAAGACAAGGTGGGTGTCAGCGCCTTGACAGAGTCACGGACATGCTTCAGACCTTATTCTGATCACACAGAGAGCACAGCACTCGCATGCATACACAACTTATATTGAGCTTTGTGCTCCTGTACTGATACTACACAAATATGGCTAAGTATGTTAAACCTGGCTTGATTGTTGAAGGTGTATTATTTATAGCACACCGTGTTAAACCAGAGAAACTATTTAGACAGCAGGATATTTAAGCTGTATAACTGGAGGCTATTGTGCAGTGTGTAGAGGCAAAACGGTTACTTTACATACTCTTGTCGATTGGCATTCAGATGCTACCATTTACAAAGTGTATGAAACATGCTTTATGTTTCATTGTATAGTCAACATATTCATGTCATGCATATTTACTGGTCACTGAATCAGTCTTAATTTCTTTCATGTAAATGTTCTGATTAAACTCTTCCATAATTTTCTTCATCCTGATAATCACTTAAATTTAATCATAATTGACTGGATGCAACTCACCTCTCTACTGTCATTTTCCTGTTTTATTTTCTATGATTTGGGCATGTTTTCTGCCTCTTTTCTTTCATCTTTCTTATTCCTGGCACCCTTTCCCTTCATCTTTTCTTTCCCATCTTTATTCTGTCCACATCTTCTGTTATCCTCATCCTCCTCCTCCCCCCTCCTCTCCCACCTTCCCTCCCTTCAGTAGGAAAGTGGCGCGCAGTGAGAGCGCCCGCGTGGATCGGCTCCCTTCTCGCCGTCGTGGCTCTTCTCGGGCCAAACAATCTCGCTCCCGTAGTGACGTGGACCTCCAGCCTCTTTCGGGCTCAACAACGCCACCTGCCCCGCTCACACTCCAGCACCTCCATCCGTAAGATGGGTCAAGCTCCTCTGAATACCTCTCTGGCTGGAGAGGTGCACAGCAGGGACAGACAGATGAAACAGGACCATTACAGCCATTTACAGTCTAAATGTTTAGGAAGATAAATCATCTTTAGAATACTGTTGTATTATATTTTAAAATGATGCACATGTGCATTTCTCTATAAAACTGATCAATCAAGCTGGTATTTTCTTTTTACCTACAGTGGAGTTAGATGGTGATTTGTTTTTAATGTACAGTGGCACCCGGAGAAAAGAAACAGCTGAACAACCCTCTCATTTTTCCACTGAGACATTTTACAGCTTAAGGAGAATGATTTTTGAGTTAGGTCAGTATTGACCATATAATAAACATTAAATTCTAGCTCTCTATTAAAGATTAGGTGTTTGTCGAATGTAAACCCACTTAGCTGTGGGAGTGGGGAATGACCAAGTGCTCAGAGTAAGTTGAACTTCAGCTTTGTCCAACAATTTAATTTTAATTCATTAACCATATTTACCCCAGTTTGACTGCTTTAGTCAACCTCCAGCGTACCTCCAATCATGCCATTTATCTTGCCTTTGTTCTGCAACAGTGGGCCTGCAGCCAGCAGTAGTTCAGAACCATGTACTCTGTAAATCAACTACAGATGATTTTTATGATTGTGTTTTATTAATGCTTGTTGGAAGTGATTTATTTATTTATACAGTTGCTTATTTGGAACTTAGTACAGGTTTCCAGTTGCTCCATTACTTTCTGTCACAAAGAAAGATGTGGTTTAGCAGAGGAGAGGGCATGAACATGAACTAATGCAACTATAAATGTTCTTTGAAGAACTTTGAACTTCGTCTCTTCTAGAAAAGTGCCGTAGACATTAAATCAGCTTTTTAAATTAAACTTAAAAGTATTGCACAGAACCTTCTATGTGTAATTGATTTGGCTTTTTTTTGTTTTGATTTTTTATATTGACTAAGCAGTGGTTCTTGTAGACCTGGTGGCCTTCCAGGCCTGGAGAGTTTGTAGGGAAAATACTGATAAAATACATTAGTAAGAATAAATTTATGTGAACATGATTTATTAGTCCTTGAATAATAGTAGCTAATCAAGTGGTGGACTTTACAAAATGGTATTACATTGACCAGCTTTATATGTCCAGCTCTACTGATTCTACACAACCAAAGCATACGTCACATAGTTTCATAGCAGTGTGGGTCAAGCATGAAAGTTGATACCACTTTTAACTAATCTCTCTCTGCTGCATTAGTGTTGAGGGGCTCGTTTTAAACCCCGAAGGTCCGGGCCACTCTCCTACCAGCCCCTCCCCACAGCTGGAGGAGATAGATCCACGTCTTCTGGAGCTTGAGCAGGACCCGCCCAACTGGAGGGAGCTGGCACAGCCTGACGCTGTATCCAAGCTAAATAAGAAGGAAATCAAGCGTCAAGAAGTCATTAACGGTAAGATGAAGCAAGATGTGAAAAGTAAAATGATAAAATTATGTTGAAGTTGCAAGATCGTTTTGATGTTCACCATGCTCCTTATTTCTGCACAGAGTTGTTTGCAACAGAGCACGCCCATGTGCGAATGCTAAGTGTCCTTCAAACAGTCTTTTCCAAGCCATTAGAGAAGGAGGAGCTCCTCACCACTACTGAACTGGCGGCCATTTTTCCAAACCTAGATGAGATCTTTGAGATGCATTGTAAGAGCAAGATCAACTTTATTTCTTTTTTTATTTTACCTTATCACATCATAGAAACCAGTTAATTACAGTATTTTTTACAGTGTGTTCTACCTATTTTTTTAATCTTTTATTTGAATGGGACAGTGCACATAAATGTTTTTTTAAGGGTGCTAATATCCATTCGTTGTCCTGTACAGGAAATGGATAACATTTAACCGCATCACAGTACCATAAATAGGAATGTGATAATAAAAAGAGCAATAAAACAGTTTGACTCTAACACAATGTGCAGTATATGTATATATATCATATATATATATATATATATATATATATATATATGATATATATCTCTCCTATTAAATCACCCACTTTTTCAATTACCGGTATGTGAAAGCTGGTTTTGTTGTAATTTTCTACATATGTCATGTTTAATACTAGTTACAATCTTGAAACAGAAGGAGGAAGGAGGATGTTCTCATTACATGCTGAAGATCTTTCTCTGTGATTCTGATTCAGATGTATTTTACGAGAGCCTTAAGAAACTGCGTTTGGATGACAACTTCATAATAAAATCCATAAGCACAACATTACTCAACAGGGTGAGATTTGTTGGGTTTTTCTTTTCTCTTATTCTGTTTCTTAGTTATAGCAGTTCAAATTATATGTGCAGTCTCATTCATAATGTTTTAAGCACTGTTTGTGTTATGTATCGCAGGCGTGACTTTATCTTACAGCTATTTATAAATTTCACAATTAGTATTTACGCTCAACTTTTATGAACATTTTTTTTTTTCTTCATCATTTGTCTAGCTTAAAGTATAACTGTGTGTGTTTTTCAGTTTGGGGGCACAGAGGGAGATTGGTTCCAGAAATTGACATCCCGGTTCTGCAGTCACCAGTCGTGGGCCCTGGACCAGATCAAGAGCAGGCAGAAGAAGGAGCCACGCTTCAACTCTTTTATACTTGTACGACTCGCACCCTCAGAAACTGACTCAAAAATACATTTGTGAAGGTTCAACAGATCATCATAGATGGTTGCACTAGTAGAAGCAAGAAGTCAGAAAATGGCATCATATCATTCTGACTCTTTCTCTGTCTGTACACGCTTCAATCCCAGGAGGCAGAGAGTAAACCTCAGTGCCGCAGGCTGCAGCTCAAGGATATTATTCCAATAGAAATGCAGAGGCTTACAAAGTATCCACTGCTGCTGGAGAATATTGCAAAAAACACAGGTGTGTAAATATGTGTGTGTTCCACGTTTTTATTTATATTTCTCTGCTTACTTTTTTATCAGTATGCCTCCATCAATATGCCATGACTGCTAATCATTATTAGTGATTTACTGGATATAGTGGGGGTTTTTTTTCCTGAAGAAAAAAATTAATAGGAAGAGATGCGTTACATGATTATAAAAACCAAACTACTTAATTATTACATTAATGGAAACAGTAAAAAATCTACAGTCATGTCAGTTAGGGCTCCTGATAAATGCTACACAGTAATTTATATTTAAAGATATCAACAGTATGTGTGTCAGAATATAAATGGTGAATGAACTAAGACAAACATTTCCTCTGTAAATGCTTATTATCATACTGCTTAGTATTGGCCAACAGTGGCTCAGTCTTGATCTCAGACAATAAATTATGATATCTTCTTTGAGATAAATGCAACAGGATATTATCTTTATGCTTATGTTTTAATAAGGCATGCCGTGTTGGAGAAAAAGAGTTGTTTTATGTCTCTAGCTGTGAAAGCTGTGTTTTCCTCAAGCCTCTGTTTTTTTGTCTTTCCACAGAGAACCTATCAGAAAAGGAGAGCATCCAGCAGAGTGCAGAGTGCTGCAGAAAGATCCTCAACCATGTCAATGAAGAGGTCAAAGAGATGGAGAACCTGTTGGTAAGAATCACACTAACCACTGCTCAACAAACTGTTAGGCAGCAATTGGGCACCAGCTGGATCTAGTGCCTTGACTGTTAGGATGCCCGAAGGTCTTTGTTTGTTTCAATACTGCTGCTTCAGTGCAGAGCTGTCTAAGAGCAGGCTGACCCTCCAATCTCCTACCTTGCTTCCAGACTTTAAAGGAGTATCAGCGAAAATTGGACACTTCAGGACTCAAACCCAGTAATGATCTTTATACAGAGTACAAGGTATTGTCCTTGTTTTTTTTTTAGCACACACACTTTTTTTGTTATTACCTTTCTCACTACCTCATTCCTTTTTTTTTTCCAGAACATTGATTTGACTCAGAGAAAGATGCTTTATGAAAGTCCACTAGTCTGGAAAGTCACCAAGGAGAAAGCTATTGGTAAATAAACACTTTTATTTCAGCAAATGAGCTTTTCTTTGCCTTAACAGTTAATAGTGAATTTATGTAACTAATTGTTTTCAATCTGTAGCATTTATTTATGCAAAAAATAAATAAATAAATGAGTTAAACGGGGCTGTATTTTGATGGGAGGTGATGCACAGTTTCTTATTTCATTTCTCTTTTTATATTTTAATCTGTGCAACAGGAAACGCAGCTGTACTGCAGCTGGCTGAAATAAACTTCCCCTTTTTGTATAAGTTCAGATCAGTCATGCATATCTCAAGCATCACAAGAATTAAACGGAGGCTATAAGCATTATGAATATTTTAATTTGTAATACATGTCCATTTTTTAAAAGAAACTTTGACAACAATGTGTTGAACAACATCTATGGAGCTGATTAAGTCATTTAATTTCTCTGTCTGACATTCTCTGCTCTCTCTCACTCAGATGTGCAGTGTGTGCTGCTCGTGGACATGCTGGTGCTCCTACAGAAGCAGGATGACAAGATGGTCCTCAAATGCCAAAGTAAGAGTATTATTGCTGCACAGGAGGGCAAGCAGATGTTGAGCCCTATTATTAAGCTGGACTCTGTCTTCCTCCGTGATGTGGCAACAGGTAAGCTAAACACATTACTGTGGCTTTACAAAGTTGCATCTAATCTAAAAGTCTCACTTAAACTTTGTCTTTGTCAGATCGAAAGGCCTTTTATGTGATATTTACCTGGGACAGTGGTGCTCAGATCTATGAATTAGTGGCTCAATCTGTTGGAGAGATGAAAACGTGAGTGTCAGAGAGAATCAGTGGTTTATTTGTGCTGATTTAAATCAAAAGATGAAGCATAACTTTATCTATTTGTGTATTTAAAGTTGGACTGATGTAATAAAGTCAGCGGTGGATGATTTGAAGAAGAGTGGAACACCCAGGATATCACTGCCTACTGTAGTTGGAGGACCCCCCTTCAGTCCCACCTTGTATGTGTTTTTGTGTATAGAAAAACACACTGATTGCTATCAAAATGCACTAATCTCATTTTCCTTGATGTTTTCTGTCCATCAGGCCACATGTCCCTATAAACTCTGAGAATGGAGCTCTGACAAACAGTAGTGGTGAGACCATAGTTGACCCTAAATCTAAAAGCAGTTCATCATTACTGTACCAAATATTTCTGAATGTCTGAAGCTAAAGCGGAGTCCTGTTTCCATTTTAGATCGTGATAAAAACTTGATGGATGACAAGTCCACAGATTCCAGGCTGATGGGTTTTCTGTCTCAATTGATGGGCCCCTCCAGTAGCTACCAAGAGAAGGTGGCAAATAGTGCTTTAGATGAAGGTGAAGCAGGGTCTTCCTTTGAATATTTGTTCATTATTTCCCTCTTATATTAGCTGCCCTGCACTAATAAAACCATGGGATCTGTCTCCTCTCCTAGTAATGTCACTGAAAAGACTCTTGATTGTCAGCATCAATCTGTCCGAAGACCCACATCTTGACAATGAAAATGAAGCAGAGCAGTCGGAAACTCTCATTCAAGAAATGGATGGCTCCCATTCAACAGGTATGTTTTATTTTATTATTATTATTATTATTATTACGATGCATGTATTTAGTCATGTTCAAAGTTAGATGCAAAGCTCGGCATTTTTATGTAAAAAAGGGTAAACTTTGTGACAAGAGCAGTATACTTCTCAAGTGCTAATAATCAGCTTTTTTTGCTAAAACGTTTAGCCACTTTAAAGCATAATTATAGGCAGATGTGTTAAATTGAGCCTTTGTCCACAGAAGAAGCTCAGCCTACAGACAAAGGGGCTGGAGAGGTGGACACCAAAGCTTGTGAAAAAGAAAGTGCAAAGCCAGAAGAGGATGAAGACAGACACATCAGCGCACCCCTGGTGTTGACCCAGGAGAGGATGGAGGAAGTGAGCAGGAGGCTGCACAGCCTGGAGGAACAACTAAAAAGGCTACAGGTGAGTGGAGAGATAGATAGATGAGAATATTGAGAAGGGAGCAGGTTGTATGACAGGAGCAGAAAAAGATGTGAGACAAAAGAAAAAAAAATGATTGGAGTGGATAGAAACATAGATTTGGGGCATTGCAGTGAGGATAACTTAAGTAAGGGTTGAACAGTGGGCAAAATAGGGCCAAATGGCACTAACAAGAAACCAAAGAATAGAAAACCTATCAGCACTGCTGTTACTGCTCTGCAGAAAATTGTCTTGTGAAATTGGACTTCTCTAAAAATGGCTATTATGTCCAGCACTTGCAATGGGATGTATCAGGGAAGCAGAGAAAGAGACAAAAAGAGATTGTTAAAAGGAGGCTGAATTGCGTAAGTGAGTTTGTTCTCAGTTCCTAAGGTGATATTGATATTGATTTTGTATGCTGGCAGGCTGTAGAAGAGGAGCACCACAAGCTGCAGGAAGCCCTTTCGAAGTTATCACTGGAGGGTAGTAACTTCCAGTAGGACACCATCACACTACCTGCTGGCCACTAGGTAAGAACACAAACCTCGGTGATTAAATCTTATTCAAGCTGTCATGATAGCAAACCTGGTTAGCTGCTTTTACGTCTTTTCTTGTATGTGAAAATGGATTTCTAATAAACTATAAAAATATTATTTACAAATATAACATCAATCAGTTCTGTTTACATAAAAAAATTCTGTCTCAGATTATAAATGATTAAACTTTAAGAAGTTCCTTCAGTCTTATAGCGAGCCAGCATGTTGTTTCCTGCATGTGTTTTTATCAGTTTCGTTAAGGTCCTGCATTTTGTCCCTGTAAAAGCAGATGTGCATGCATCCCCACACCCCATTCTGAGTTATTTATTTGTTCATTATTCATCTCATAAAATTTAAAAGCTATTGTTCCACATTTACACGTTTCCTCTCTGTTGTTTTCACCCCCTGCTTTAGGTTTTTACTGGCTCTGGTTTGGGCAGAACGACCTTCAGAGGACTTTCCTCTGAATGACTTTCCTGGGAATCACTAAAACCCTCATGTCTTTCCTGGATGCTTGCTGCAGAATTTCATTGTATCACAGCTGTTTGCAGCCAAGCAAAAGGTTTTCTGCCTGCCAGATGAGTGTGATGGCTTTGAGCACAGTGCAGTGGTTTAGTGGTGCAACATGGGAGGTGTGTGTATGTGTGTGTCTGCCTAGGTGCGTGCGTGGAAGTTACAAATAAAAAGATGGATATCCTACTTTTTAGTAGGAGGTTGTTTTTGGAGAGGAATGCCAAAAGAAATTAAGCAATATTATGCTGTGAGAGAGTTGCTGCCTAAGAAAATGTAGTGATTTCATTCAGTTGTAACACACATACACACACAAGAGACATGAAAAACAACCCACCGCAATGCCAATTCTAATTAAAATGTCCACAGAATGCAAAGCCTTATCATGTTGATGTAGCATTAGAGGATTTATTGAAAAACTACTGCTGATTATAGTGTTATTTTTATGCCAAAGTACAACAGAGATGCACTTTTTCTGATCAAAACCAGTTAAACACACTGTTTTTGTTAGAATTACATTTTAAACTTTTTGATTCAGTTTCTGGCGAGGTGGGCTTCATGTAGGCAGCCCTCATTTACAAGAAGCAAGTAGGGAAGTGTGTGTATGTGTGTTACAGCTCTTCTTTTTAACAAGGACATGTTTGTTAGGAGGGTTCTTACTGTTAGTAGGTCTCATGAAAACATTTATAAATAGTGGCACTATAGGCAATCACACTGTTGATAATGGGGCCTTGTTTGTATGCACTTCTATTTATTCCTCTGAGTCTTGTTAGATCTGTGAGTTCCCTCATCTGAGTGATAAATGTTACCACAGTGGGCCAAAAAAGAGAGGTTAACGTCCAAGGATCAGTCAAGGCTAAAGAAATCCTGGGGTGGGGAATGAACATCAAGGTTTATAGAAAAGGATAGGTGCAAGTCTGAAAAGAGAAGTTGTTGATTGGGTTTGACTGAGCTTTAACTAGGCGATCATGAGAGAATGGAAAAAAATACATGAGATTAGGATTTGTGCTAACTCTGCTGATGTAATAGGCATGCACACAATTATTCAACCTACAGACAGCCCAGTACTATAGAAGTGTGCAGTTGCATCAACAGCATTTCTGCAATGTAAACTCAACCCAAAAGAACAAGCTCTATTGGGCTTATGAAACATATTATGTCACATTAAATGATTATATTATTAGTGACATAAAAATCAGTAATAAATAGATTCGTCCATTATGCTTCATTTGCATCAAAACTGTACTTTGTGTTTTACTATCAACAGTTGATGATAATTGTGTTAAGATTAAGTAATGGAACAATGGAGGTTGTGCACACAGGACCAAAGACATAAAGCACTGTTGCACCCTCACAGAAGCCGCCATTGCCTCATCTTTTAAAAGTTCTATGTCCCAAAAGGCTGAATGGTGAGCCATTAGTGCAGCCTGCACTTTTCCAGCTGCTTTTCCTTCTCTCAAACTACTTAAAGTAAAGAGGTTTGAAAAGCAAATTGAACAACGATGAAAATGATGTTTTCAGTTCATTAATGAATGTATAAGTAAGATGAAGTATGTTAAAATGCTCAGGCTTTATGACCAAACTCAGACAGAATTTACAGGTCGGATTTCTTACACATGAACGGTGCCATTAACCAATGAAACAGTGAAAATAAAAATCTGTTTTCAGCTGTTTGCATAAAAACTGGTGCAACCTCAGCAGGTTGTGCGATTCTGTCCTGCACAGAGGATTGGAGATTTAGCACTGTTAAAGGTTCTGGTACTAAATTGAACGTGTGGGACCTGCAACAAGAAAACAAAGCCAGATGAGCCTGCAAAGGAAACCCTAGTCTCATTCCAGTGTAGCTTGTACTGGCATCACTTCTTATAAAGCATTCTCATCATTGTGGCACAGACAGATTCTGCCTTCTGGACCTACTGAACTTCAGTACGTTTACTCAGTTTAGTCGCTTGAGTGCTTTGAGTTGAGTTGGCAAGTATATTGTGGAACTTTACTGCCATTTTCATCCCATGACTTCCTCATAGAAATTGTACATAAATCAGCTTGAAGGAATAAAAGTAGAAAAGGGAGGTACATGTAGCTTTATGTACCACCATATAACTCGTTTGATAGCGTACATAACTGTTCTTACAGCACACTTTTACCAGATGTTTTTTTCTGTATTTCAGTTTGGGGAAAGCTCCTTTATTCTTTTGTTTGTTTGTTTGTTTTGTTTTCCTTTTATTTTCATAGAAGCTTTTGTAATCATGTACTATGCATTTGCTGGTGAGAGAGACCGGATTTATCTGTAATTTGTCTATGCATGAATTTATTTAACAAGTATGCAAATATTGTTACCACAACAAATTCCTTCAGCATCACCCTGCTTTGACCTGCTGCTGCTGAGCACACAGATGGAATATATTGAAAAAGGCAACTCGGTGAGGGGTTTTAAACCGTAGCTTCCAGTGATTGATTTATGGCTCATGACCATTGCAGGCACTTCTCTCTCTTTTTCTTTCAGATGCTTTTTTTCATGTATTCATTATATGTATAAAAAAAAAGTGTATTTATAGAGTGGTGACTTGTTTTGTTTGCTTCATAAAGGGCTATTAAGTTAAACAGTCACAATAGTTTTAGTTGCTTTCATGGCTGACCTCACACAGTGAGAGACGAGTACAATAAACAGTGAGAGATGATCCCTAGATGCTAAATAGATGGGTTCGGGGTCTTTTCCACCTCCATTACATCAGAGTTATTTAACTCACTCAGATAAACGGGTGCCCTGTTTAAAAACCACACTGCTTCTGGTCATACTTGGCTCTGCTTTATTGTCTATTCATAAACAATTAATTTACAAGAACTATATTGTGTATTTGGTATTGATTTTTTATTGTGTAAGAGGCTCTTAAATGATGTATACCTGAGGAATATTGTGGTACGTTTTGTTTTTTAATTATTTTTTTTTTAATAAAATGGGGAAATGTCTGTTTTGTCATTTTATAGTTGGTATATTAGCTTCTGAGTTATTATGTTGATTTTGTTAAACTGTTGAGCATCTGTGGTCAGTTGGAAACACTCCACTCCACTGGCGTGTATAAAAAGTGCTTCAAGCTTTCATCATTTATGAAGAAATTTACATAAACTTCCAACCAGAAGTAAGGACATTTGTGTTTGGTTGATTATTTCTCCCATTTAATGCTGTACCAGTTGGTATTGTATTATATATTGTTGGAAAACCTGATTATTTACCATTACGGTGAGTATAACATGAAGGGATCATGCTACTATCCAACCGATTTACATTATCAGTACTCTGTGGAGGATCCATGCACAGCAACCACAGCTTTTCACCTTCTCATGCTTGTTACCAGCCGGCTAACTTTATACTGTTGGATTTCTCAACCACTGTAGTCGTACTTGTCACACTAGCATGAACAACCTGCTGGTTGACGAGCTTGGCAGCTTAGGAGAGATGTTAGGTTCCAGATTTTTAAGGATTGGGTTCACCACTGGATGTAAAACGGGACTTTTCCTTTCAGTCCTGTAAGGGCTGAAATCCTGAAATCTACCATGTTCCCTTGCACCAACGCACTAGAAGGAAATGAAATGGAACAAATGTCTTATGAAGTTCTGCACAATGACTCGTTAATTTGAGTTAAGTGTGCTGGAACAAGGAAATGGTGAAGAAGCAGCTGAAATGAACAGCCCTGCTGTACTTCAATTCTGATGTTTTCTATCATTAGATGTCGATGAGTTTGAGTTTGACTGAGACACACTAGCATACCAAAATAATAAATACCAAATGGATAATATTGCAGGGGGATTTTGTCACATTTTGCACAGAAGTATGATTTTTTTTTTGCAAGTTATAACTCGTAGATTAAACTAAGCTCTTTAACAATATATAATTCAAAATTGAATGCTGTTATTAAATAGGCAAAATAATCCACTAGCACAAATTTCCTCATGTTTTGTGTTAAAATAATGCATATAGATTGATTTTTATAATTCAGGTTCAGATATGGTTGTGTAAATGTGGGGCGGTTCAGATTCATTCAGGCGTGAATCCTGACAGGCAAAGACAAAA
Source organism: Pseudomugil gertrudae (assembly GCA_037177535.1). NCBI lineage: Eukaryota > Metazoa > Chordata > Actinopteri > Atheriniformes > Pseudomugilidae > Pseudomugil > Pseudomugil gertrudae. Next base: position 9,175,753 of record JBAMHV010000006.1, on the reverse strand, counting down.
CGCCTGTGTGTGGTCACAAACCAGGAAGACTGGATCGTAGTCTGTAGCTAAAGCAGTATTACTTCATTACCCTTTTTTACTTTAACATTTACAGACAAAAGGAGGAGAAAAGAAAACAATGGAAATGGGGTTGGCTGTATTCTTTGTGCTCTGCAGCATAGTAGGTGAGTCATATTTTAAAAAGGTTCATTTCTTTCTTATTTAGGTCAATAAATTGATAAAAGTGCATATATTTTAATGTTATAATTCAGTAGTGTTTTTTTATATCTTGATTTTTAGAAATATATGTATAAGTAAAGTACTCTGAATAATATTTTTAAGTTCAACCTTTTTCTAAGTTCTGCTTCAATGAACCAGATTTCCTGTCAGAACAGATGTCTATGTTCTCAGGGTTGGCTGTTTTTGGTCAATTGTAAAGTACATTTATTTCTTCACCTCATATCCATTTAAAATACAGGTCAAAGTTCTACTGTATATCCATGCATGATGAAATGTTTTGTAAAATGAACCCCAAAACATCCTTTTTGCTTCTTTTGCAGGTAGCGCGGTCCAGAATGAGGTGATTTTACAGGAAGACAGGCCCTCTGTGAGCGTGCGACTTTATGATGAGGCCACCCTTCAATGCTGCTTTAAAAATGCACCTTCCACTTTTGTTTGGGTCAAACATAATGCTACTCAAAACATTACTATAATTGATGAAATACGTTATTTTGAGAAAATAGGGGAACAGCAGTGTGGCACCCTCACCTTCGAGTCAGTCCAGCTGATCGATACTGGGCTATACCGGTGTTATCTGAATCAGACTAAGATCTTCTCACCTGGCACCTATATGCAGGTTTACAGTAAGTGTGTGTGAATGTATCAAGTCAAGCAAGCTCTAAGCACTGCTTACAAGTCATAAAACATCAATCCTGTTAACTTTAGTCTATCCAAGAGTCGTGTGAGTGGCAGCATGCTGCTGAGCAGCTCATCTTTACATCAGGAGACTTCACTGCACACTGTCATTTGATTAAAATAAGACTAAAGCCAGATCTAATTTGTGAGCAAGCTAAAGTGCAAGTGTTGGTCACATGGCAGATGTGTTTAGGTGCTAACTAAAGCGGCTGTGGCGCATGTAGTAGAGCAGGTCATTTCCTAACCAGCAAGTTAGTGGTTTAAATCCCAGCTCTGGTGGTCCACATGTCAAAGTGTCCTTGAGCAAGACACTGAACCCCTAGTTGCTCCCTAACCTGCTTTAGTTTACAAAACATGTTACTCCAATAGTATCAACTGTATGTTAAGCTTTTATTTACACTAAACCGAGCAGTTATATAAAATGATCTTCAAACAAATCTCTCTGTAAGTCTTATTGTAATCTTTTTATTTTTTTTAAGTCACTCCAGGTTCTCTCACATGTCCACTCACACCACAGGAAAGGATTGTTTCCATATATCCTTGTTTGATTTTTTTAATTTCTGTACACTTTGTGACCACTTAGAACCAATGGAGAAACTGATAGACATGAATGAAAGCACCAAAAACATGATCCTGACAGCTGAAGGAATCTTATTGTTGCTGTGTGTGCTGGTACCATCTGCCATGCTTCTGTTCAAGGTCAGAAAATCACATTACTTTACAATCATATGTCAAATCCCACTGACCTGTAGCAGTAAAACTTCTGCCACATATGAACATACCAGAAATTACCTGGGTTTGCCATAGAGCCTGCTTCAACTATTTCCTCTTTGGTCAGCTGATTTACCTCATATGGATATTTTCAGAGTTTCTTAACTCCATTCAGTTTAAAAATTGCGCAATGACGTAAAATGACTTTCTTCTGTTTTATTTGTCACAGTCAAAAAGCCTGCATAAACTTGAAATGAAGAAAGTGAAAAGAGAAGAGGAGAACATTTATGAGGTGAAGTTTAAACGATTTACAACTCAAACATGTCATGACAATATGAGAGATAGTTATGCAAGCTGCTGTGATTGCAGGAGAAAATACATGGTGAATGCACATGCTGCCCTGTATCACAAATCAATTTCAAAGGAATGCTGCATGTTTCAATGGGTTTTGTGTTCACTTGGCTTTCCTTGTTCTTATTGCATACACCAGGGGCTAAATCTGGAGGACTGTTGCTCAACATATGATCAGATTGAACGTTCCCAGGCACAAGGTCCATACCAGGATGTGGGCAACATGATGGAAGCAGGAGAAATCCAGCTGGAGAAACCATGAAGAAAAGTGGGCTGATCCGAGTTTATTTTGAGAGCTAAAGATTAAGGGTGTGAAATTTAAACTTATTACAACACTCTGCTGTTTGGAGTTTATACATAGCTGACATCTAGAGCTTTTTTTTTCATGTACAAATATATTGCTTAGCATCTTGCTCACACAAGTTAGGATTAATACAGGAGCTGATTAATTTTTTACACTTCCAGTTGCATTAAATCAGGACTGTGCCAGCATTTTATAATCAAATAAAACATTTGATTAGTTTCATTCAATAATTCTGGCATGTTTATAAACTTGGTTGCTCCACAGTGGGCTTGATGTCAATCAGCTGTGTGATTGCTTTGCCTCTTATTGCACTTTTTTATTTTGTTTTTAACCTCATAAATACCCAAATATTTGATATTATATTTTTATGAATGCTTTATGAATAAAGGTGTACAAATAAATTACAAAAATAACCTTTATATTGTCTGAATAAGATCATTCTTTTTAATTTGCAGCTAAGTGAACAAGAGTTGGACTGATGTTCTGTCTTGTTGTACAACCAGGGTCTAGCGTTATGATTGGCTCCCGGATCTTAACGCGGTCATTCATTGGCTAAATGATTTGTAGGGGCGGGACCTCGGCGCTGGCAGGTAGGTATGTAGGAGAGATATGAGAGGCGGTACGTAATCAGAGTAGGCGAAGATGGCGTCGAGCAAGAAAGGTGGAGGGAACCGACTGGATAGAGGTGTGAATGGAAGACGCTCTTCCAGATTTAAAGAAGGACCTGTGGGTGAGTCTTTCTGTGTTATGTCAAACTCACCCCCCTGTCACTTGTTCTTTTAATGGTTCCCCCACGTAGACGCTTGTCTCCTCCCACTAGCCCTGGTTAGCAGCTAGGTTAGCTGTACTAGAGTAGCAACTACTTGGTTTATATCAACAGTTTGGATCTCGTGAGTATCATATTACAATAAACCAAGATATATTGATAAAATATTATATACAGCACGAGATACGCTGAAAGATACACCCTGCCAACCTCTGCCGCTGGAAGCATCTCTTAGTCGCAGTTACAGTATTAGTACTGATAGTAATAACGTTAGCAGTGATAATAATCTAATCGCCTTAATAGATCTAAAGTAGCGTTAAATACACGTACTCATGTATTCATGTAAACTTTTTTATGCTCTGTGCCCTTAGTCACAAGCGCCGGTCCTGACAGGATCCACCTGAGCAGGTACTTGAGGCATAAAGGGAATTGGACTAGATTAACGTGATTAAGCAGCAAGCGTGAGACATGAATGAGAGGGAGGTGTTATTAATTCATTAATACAGTTAATACAGTCATTAATGAGTTCTGAGAGTGGTCTGACTCAGTCAGGCTGATAAATGCAACAGCCTCAAGGACTTAATGACTAGTCATTTCCCCCTTTTGCTCTATTTTAATGTTAATATGTCCCAGGTTTATCATAAATCTAAACATCTAACCAACTCCAATGCATTACTATTTGCCTTGCTTATCTGCATTGCATTGATCTTCATTGTAAACTATATAACTATTTGTAACTAGTGTGTTTTAACATGCTTAGATCTATAAAACAAAATTGGAGAACTATATTATTTTAAGGAATGTTGTCTTATAATAATAATAATAACAATAATAATAAACAGCACTGTACATGTACTTTTCCACAAAGTATAATGCTTAGAATTGTAATTTCCTATTTAATTAAATATTACATTAAAGAACTGAACTCAGCCCTACATTTGTAGGGTGGGTGGAGGTGTGCAGCCTCATTGTTACTGGTTTCCTGTTGTTGCTTTTGACCTTGTTGGTGTGTGAAGCTTCTCTTTACACTACAGAGCCCCTGCTGGGGGGAGGAGGGGGGTCTTCCTCTTTCTAAGTCTCTATTTTTGAAACTTGCCTTTCATAGATACACTTGCAGTGCAACTGCCTTATGGAAAGTTATAGAAAATACACTGCATGTCTTTTTTTCCCCCTTTTCTTTTAAACTACACTTACCGGTAATTAAAAGTCTATAAAAGCTTGCTTGTAAGGACAGATGAGGTCTTTGTGCCAGAAGGGGGAGTTCCACTTCAAGGAACTGTCAGTGTTTTTATGTTCTAGGGTGCATATTGAATGAGATCTTAGATTTCTAGGTAATAGGACTGTTTAAATCCAATTAAATGGAAAACCAAAACCAGTGGGGAAAAGATGAAATGGTTAATACATGATTTGTTTCCATGAAATCCTTAATTTATCTGCTGTTGGAAGGTCATGGGATTAAATATATGAATGTATGTATTCTGGTATTGTATGGGGAGCTGACATATTATTATTATTGATGATGATGATAATAATAATCATTTGCATTATTATACATTGTAGATCCTCTCAACTGTAGATCTGATGCATCTGAAAAAGTGAGAAATAGCAAATGATTATTAAAGATGGTGAACAAATGTTCAGTGTTGCCTTTTATGAACTGTAAGCGGGGCGTCCCCGAAGTTTTCTTTAAAAATCTAAATGAGAAAGACAAATATTTAAACCTTTATTTAAGTTTTTGCTTTGTGTTTAAGCTGACCTTTTTTTAAATGGAAAAGCAATAGCAAACATTTTTAGCTTATAGCCAACAGACACAATTGAATTATTTGACATTTCAGTATGTTTTCCATGTAAAAAGCTTATAAATAAACATGCAAAAAAAGGATTCCCAAAGAAATGGAAAACAACTGGTGGAGTTTAGTGAGTCAAAATGGGAATAGGAACAAATCTAGCAAAACAACATTTTTTCTTCATGACTGTAGCTGTTTTTAAAACTTTTTAGTCTGTAAGAGTTCACATCTCCCTTAATCGAGTTGTGGAACGGTCATCTTTTCTATGAGCCAAAAAGCCCTCTCTGAGGACAGATGTATACCAGGAAAAATGTTTTCAGATTACATGATCAACATCTGTTTCTAAGTTTTCTCATGTTGGCTGTACTCTCAGTGCGTTCTTAGTATTTCTGCAGAATTGGTACCTTTGCACAAGGTTATAACTGAGCAGAAAGATATAAATGAGTGTTTTTTTTAAATGGCATGTTTTTTACTACTAATGAAAGACTTTTTTTAAGATATTTTTATTATAACATGTTATTAAATAAGTTTTGTGATCTGGTTCTGTCAATCTGTTAAAATTTAAAGCCAATTTCTTTACTTAAAGTTAATGTGCCTGATTACTGTTGATTGATCTGCTCTTTGGTCACATTAATTTCTCTAACCTTTTGAAAATAGAAAGTAAATCATATTAAAAACAGTTTAAACATTTTCCTTTCAGTGTTGGTGTTTTGCCAACTGCGTTAAAGGTGAGGTGACCGGTGTCGCAAGTTAAAAGGCCAATAGCAAAATGGCCTCCTCCCTGGAAGTCGAAGGGAGAAACTTGGCTGGGTTTGGAGATGTTTGTTGATTTTTCAACTTTTTTTTTGTCCCAGTGAGGCATGGGAGGAACCAGCAGATAGAAGAGGGAAGAACCGCATGTTGCTTCATAGTAGACATAGCTATGACAGGCTTGCATATAGAGGCTGAAAACACATTGCAAAGATAAGGAAGCGACAGACACAACAGTCAGAAAGACCTCCCTGCCACCCTTTCCTCCACTTCTCTCTCTCACTCTCTTTTTTTTCTCTATTCTCTCATTGCTTTCGTCAAAGAGAGGAGACAGACATGGACAAAGCCTTGAACTCAGATGCTGGTAAAGTTTTTTTTTCTTAATCATTGTGCTTTTCAGCTTATTTTACCATACCCATCAGTTCTTTTCTACACTAAAGGCAATCTGCAGGTAGCTTAATGCAAACGGTTCACATGGAGCACTCACAGAAGCCACTGCCTGTAATCTTGCTGGTGTTGGTTGATGTCCATGATTTATTAACACCCACTCTCATCTATCTTTAATCTGGAGAGAGCAGGTACAACTTAATAGTTGCGTACAGCAGTCACTTACTTTAGTAAGACATAAAAGGACAACGTTAAAAATGTTCATGTTCTGACATAATTGGAGCTGACTGAGGAAATTTGTTGAAAAGACTGAGGTAATAACGCCCGTTGGTGAGTCATATCTTTGTTACTCTGTAGTTGTGGATACTGTATAGGCGTCAAATCTGTAGTGCAATGGAGCTTTTAGTGTTTCACTTTGTGAAGCTTTACCCTCGGGTCAGACGAGTGAAGTCTTTATTTAACTATGGTATGTCTGAGCTTTTTGATGAGATGCGCTGGGTCACGTAGCGGTGCTGTGAGCATAATATTTGCACATGATGTGTTCACTGAAGTTAGATCTAGGCATAATGCCTGCTGACTGCTGTTATTAAGCAAGTTTCTGATCCGCTTATGCTGATCTGGGTTTGCAAAGTTCATCCCTGGCTTACACTGCCAACATCAGCCCTATTGGCTCACACAGATGAAAAAGTTGTTTGTTTTAATTAGGTAATGCAATTTGTGTTTTTACTGTGTGTCCTAACTGGTTTGACTTCTACAACATGCTCTACTGGGCTGGATCAGTCACTGTACCTGCTGAGGCTACACTGCTGTCAGTGCTTTTCTGCATAAAAGTGATTTTCTGAGCAGTCTTTGCTCATAGAAAACATGTTGAGTATGAAGTAACTGCTCTGTGTGTTTTCATGCTCTGATCATTCACATCTATGTGTAATATGCTGCTTGTTGACTAAATGAGGTGGAGCTGTCCCAGAACTGTAATTAATGTGCTTCACATTTTCCAGTGTGTCGCAAGCCTTTCTTTATTGATCATCCTTGATGTTTGTGATTCTTTGTATGTATAAAGCTTGCATGACATGGTGAGTTGATTAAAAACTTGGATGTTATCCTGCTGTTAACTCTGGAGGGGAAAAAAATCTGTTATTGTAATTTCAGCTTGCGCATTTTTTAAAATACAGATAAGTGTAAATTAACATTGAGAAAGAAAAGAGACCAAACCATCCAGGATGGGAAATACTTTTCCAGTGGTTCTGACCTACATGTGTCACGCAGTGATCATATTCAACTCCGTGAAGCTGTGTTACTTGTAATTTAGTTTTAGTATATTTGGCTAAAATAATTTAAAAGACAGAATGTGAATTTTTCTCATGATGTTTTCCCTCTTGAGATGAACTCGTCTCAGAAGGTGAATTCCTTTCATACGACTCAATCAATGCAAAATTAGTCACGGGCCTTTTGATAAAAGGAGCTATGCAAACTATGAACCTGGCTTCTTATGAACCCCCTAGTTTTATTTTTATTTTTCAAATGTTTTTATTTATTTTTGGATTTTTTTTGTGTGTGTTTAACAGGAAATTGTGGCTTTTAATGCTGCTCATCAGCCCCATTAACAGAGAATATACTCTGTCAGTGGAAACATTTATATTTGCTGGCTGTAATTGATTGAGTCAGATTTCAGGTGTTTTTTTTTTTTTACATAGAAATGTTATTTACAGAGGGGCTTAAACCAAATACTTTTTGGGAAAAGTCTTATTCCAAACAAAGTCTTTAGAGAACTCAGTTAATCTTTCTGTTGCGTGTATCTATTCAGAGCACACTTTCACACATACACTGCTTCTTATTATTACAGCAACTAAACATGCAATCAGAATGAGTGCCCTGGTGCAATTTCCAGTTAGCGGCAATTCACAAAGATGTCTTTTTAAATGCAATGAGCTCCGTGGTGACATGGGAGCGATAAGAGCCCCCTTTTCCCCCAATTATTTTTTATTAAGTTTTATTCTCACCTGCTTTGAGTTAGGCCAAGGGTCCAGACAAAGGAGGAAACTAATGAGCAGACCAACTATTCCTGGCTCATTGGCAGGTTCTGCTCTTTCATAATTGGGTTTGTCAAGTTTTTTACAGGAATTCAGCTGGACATAATGCAGGCATTTCATTCAACACTTATCCTAAAGTGTGGCTGCTGATTGGGCTTCTTTTCTACTAAGACATAAAAAGTAAACGGGATGTGAGGGATATCTCAGTAAAGACTTAAAAGCGGACGGGCTGCAGTTGGAGACATTTTTTTATTCTGTAAGTGTTCTTGTGAAAAGTTACTTGGATGATAAATTTCTTTGGAGATGAGGGGTGTAATGATTCCTCTCAGCAAACGGAAGTAGCCCTTCTATTCCTCATCCTGGGTGGCAGGGAAACGTATAATAACTGTGTGATTAGGATTCCATTTATTTCTTTAACTTTTGGCTATACTTCACTTCAGATGTGTTTCCTTTTTTAGCACTCATAACCTTTTTGCCCCCAAACCATAACAATAGTTTGAGTATTTGCATAAATGTATGCATACATGTATGCACTGACATAAATTTCAGTCATAATCAGTGTTTTTTTTTTTTTTAATTGATTGTATTTCCACCAGTATAGACGTCGTTTAATATAATCAGTCAGAATAAAATCAAAAGTCCTTCCATGCTTTGGTCTTGTCCTCTCTGTATCTCTTACCTCTGTCTCTCAGCATGCCAGCCACATTATACAGTAAGTATCGGCTTGTTTCCACGGCTCGCTCTGGAAACTGAGGTGTCGGGTGACTCGAGAAGAGCACTGTCCAACAAAAGGAGACAACAGGGACATGGTGCTGAATATTTACTCTACATTTGAGTTGAGATATGAGCACACCTGATAAACACATTAAGCTGTGTGTTGTCAGCTGTATACCTCCCTTTGGGACTCTTATGCGAGTCTGTTTGTGCTTCTCTCCGTTTCTGAGTAATCTGTTTGTTCCCAGCAGCACGATGTTAGTAAAGGGCCCCAGCCTTTTCCTCCTGCTACTCGCATGCCTGCCTACATCTTAGGGGATTTTGGCTGTTTAGGTCGGGTTTACAACTTTTAATTTCAGGGCTTGCTTAACACATTTAAATCAATGAGCTGCCATACACCAGACTACAGGGGCTTAGCTAATGGGATGAAGAACACTTTGTGAAATGTATATATTCAATGATAACCCATTTAGTACAGTGCCCATCACGTGTTTATTACTGCTGTGGATGTAGAGTTAGCTTCCTTAATGCTTGTAAGATCATGCAGCCTCATTTTTATACAACTACAGCAAGTCATGATATTATATCTTTTATAACCACATGAAGTTGTATGATATCAGAAAGGTGATCACCTGAGTGTAAAGTATTTATACACAATACATGACAGAATAAAAAAGGGTTTACCCATTAAATTGGTTTAGTTTACATTAATTTTGGCCTTTTTTTAAATGCATGCTAGAGAAAAAAAAGCTATTTTTCTGTCTAATCTTTCCTTTCGTTTTTTTCCCATGATTTAGTGATGGACACTAAAGCGGTGTTTGCGGCCCTGTACAGTGTGTGCGAAGAAAATGCCGCTTTCTTCTCAGGAGGAGCCAAAGGGTCGCAAGCCGATGCGGCACGTCGGCTGGTGGAAACCATGAGTCTGATCCAGGAACATGCTCGCAGTCTGGAACCCGTCATTTCTGGCTTCGCTGCCATTTATCATCACTTTGACTTTGACCCACACATACCTGCAAATGGTTATCGCTCACTGGTCAAGGTAAGCTATACAGTGTGTATGAGCAAAGCTGATGGTTTTTTATGTTTTCATTTAAATCCTGGTGAAACTTATACTAGATTCTCTATATTCTCTCGTGAGAAGCTCATAAATGAGTCTGACTAGATGTTGCTTCTTTCAAGGTCAACAGATTTATTTTAGAGATTGATTTTATGTTGCAAATCAAAAAATCCCTTTACCCGATATGATCAGCTGTTATGGTTTCCACTGTACTTTGTTGACCGATTTGATTAAAAATTATGACCTTTTAGTTGATGCAGCTCAGCAAACCTGGTTTGAAACTAGTATCAGATGAATGCTGCTCTGTTTTCTTGCCTCTCGGTTTCCAAATTTCTAATCCTTCTTATCCCTGCAGTACTGCTCTCACTAATCTGTAACACCCCGGTGAAGCAGAGTTTTTTTTTTTTCTTCAACATGCTTACATTTGGACATACTGTCACACTCTTTCTCTTCCTGTAAGCTTACCATACTAATCTTAATTACAACTTAAGCGCACCCAGAGGACATGCCTCTTTAATGAGAGCACGGTACATAGCTACGAGTCATGTTGTTATAATTCAGAATGGATATTTCAGTTTCTATTGACATCATTCCAGGAAGAAAGAGAATTTCATGAAAATTGTGGGCTCGAATTTGCTGGTGATTAACCTAATTGCCAGTCATTTTATCTAATAAAACTTTTTTTAATCCAGCATAGTAGTTTAATTAGATTATTTTATGTTTTTAAACTGTAGAGTTAATGTCCTGGTACTGTTTCTAGGTTGTGCGTTGCTGCCTTCTCCACATCATCCACAAGGGGCACTACATTGCAGCAAACCGTCGCAGCATCTTCTTCCGAGTAGCGCATAATGCCGGGGAGATGGAGGCGTACTGCAATGCACTGTGCCAGCTGCGGGCCCTGCTATACCTGGCTCAACGCATGCTGCATGACAACAGCCATGGAAACCTGTTTTTCCAGGATGAAAGTGGACTTAGTGAGAGTTTTGTTCGTGAATACGCATCCATGCATAAAGGGTGCTTCTATGGCCGCTGCTTGGGCTTTCAGGTGAGAAGATCTTTCTCACATAGGAAGTACAATGAGAAATATTAATGTGTGGAGAAGGAGGATTTACATTACCTCTTGCTCAATGACAGAAATTGTTTTATTTTACTTCTTAAGAAGGTGAAACTGGAATGAAGTTGCTTTCTGTAAATGGTACAAGGTAAAGGTAGCGAAAAACATCCTTAAAGGAGATATATCCTGCTTTTAAATCCTTCCTTTTAACATGTAAATCATTCATTTATTGTCCTTATAAAGTAGAACCGCAATGCTTTGGTCTGAATTCCTGCTTATTCTCGCTCCACACACACCTTATAACCTGTTCTGAGGTGTGTCTTCAGAGTGACTCGTTTTGGTGCCGTCTCTTTAAATGTGTACGAGGCCTGTCATGCCCCGCACCCCTCCAGGTCACAGGAAGTTCTACTCTACCCTGTTCCGCCATGTTTTTAGCTTTATAGCAGCGATACACTAATCCCCCCGGCAAAGGAACATTTTATTGGTAAGTTTACAATAAATGTCAACATATAAGATTCACGAATTTAGTTACCTGGAAGTCCACAACCTTATTTGGCAGACCCACAGCAAATACTGTGACACAATAGATAATAAATGTAATGGAGAATAGAAAAAATGAAACACTGAAAAATATGACCACAAAGAATATAAAGATAGATACACAGCATCAGGAGGGAATAAATGTATATTTTCTGCATTCCTAAACACTTAAAAGTGCACAAAAACATGTATTTAAGTGCTAAGAAAGTACATTTTGTCCCCTTTAAACAGCAGTTTTCACATTCAGACAAGCAGCTGCGTGAACATATCTTGGAAATTCTGATTAAAGGTCAGAATATTGGCTTCAATCTTAAAAAGATGTTGAGGCCGGGAAAGGAATACAGAGCAACAAATTAATCCTGCCGAGTAAAAAAAGGTGGATGGATGGAGCTACTGCCTCTGTTCTGTTAAGTTTAATGAGCTGTGCTGAACCCTCTGTGGACAGAGGCCAGAAAAAATCTAAAGGGGTAAAAAATGATGAAACCTCCTTTTTTTTAAAATTAATTTATAATGCCTTATACTCCTCTGATATCTGGAATACCTTCATCTATGTTTCACCTTCTGTTTGAATGGCTTGACTTTTTCTCATGCTCTATTTCTTGTTTTGAAATCTAACACAGTTTGTGGATTAATTTAAAGTATTTCTCTCTTGTTGTCGTTCATATCTCCATTTTAGTTCACTCCAGCCATTCGACCATGTCTTCAGACCATCGCTATTGGTCTTGTGGCCTTTGGAGAAAACTACAAGCGCCATCAGTCAGGAATAGGTCAGCATCATCTCATCAGCGGTTGCACCCTCTCATCATCCAGACACACTGTTCTCATTCATTCATCATTCTGCATTGCTCCTCAGCCCCTGACTGTGTACCTTTTTGATGTTGTGTGTTTGGATAGTAGATGCTCTTTCATCCTTTGCAATCTCAAGGGCTAGCTAGTGTGTGCTTCTTGTATTTTTCAGAATGTTTTGGGCAGACACACACAAATTTGTACGAAAGGCAGATATAGAAGATGATGTATCATGTGCAGATTCGTGCAATGCACACATATGCAGACGTATAAATATTTGATATTGTAAAAAGTGATCTCGCTGTTATGGTTTTTTATGCTCTATGCTGCACCACAGTGGACACAGGAGGTATTGCACCATATGGTGAGTTTACTGGCACCTCCTATGTTTTTTTTTCTTTCTTTAATTGTTCTGGATTGAACTGGGAGGCTATATGAACATATTTGGAGAAATAATTTCATCCCCACCACCTGTTATGGTTGGCAAAAAATGTAAGCTTGAAATATGAGTACAATCAAAATATAATCTAGCGTTTCTTGTATAAAATGGCAAAGATGTGTGATGCATCCTTAAGGAAAGAATTATTAGACGGTCTTGTCAAAGCCAGCTTACTTTGTTCAGGGTAATTGGATTCCATACAGAATCCACATTTCTGAAGTTTCCTGTCATTGCAAACATTTGCAGTCCTGCTTTCTTCCATTCTTTTTATTTTTTGCCCTTTTGTTAGTAAAGTTCTTCAGTTACTGTAGCGTTATTGTTCATTACTTTCTATTCTCAATGCCACTGATGTGACTTTGTGAAGTCTTTGCTCTCATACATCATTTTGAGTTTTGTCTTGTCCTTCCTTCCTCTTTTTTCCTCTTCTGTAACACTTTTTTTTGCATTGCTGTTAACTTTAATCATGCTGTGACCTCTCTTTTTCTTTGTCCTTACAATGGGATCCACCCCTTCTTCTTTCTCAGGGGTGGCAGCCAGCTCTTTCTTTACCTCGGGGAAGTATGCCATTGACCCAGAGCTGAGAGGGACAGAGTTTGAACGAATCACCCAGAATCTGGATGTCCATTTCTGGAAAACCTTCTGGAACATCACAGAGACTGAGGTCCTTTCGGTGAGGAGACTGTTAATGCCTTTTATGAACAGACATCCTTATTTTCAGGTATTCATGTTCTACTGGTGTTATCTTTGATCAGCTATGCACAACTAGCAGCGAACTGTCCTGTTTTTTTTTATATATTGAAGCTGTGTCATGTGTAGTTCTTTCCTATGCTAAAAGCTCCCTTTTGTCTTTCTGTGGTTTGGCCTGAAGGCTGTTGGTAATAATATAGTGGAATTCAATTTATTCAGTAGGGTTAATGATTTATTCATCCAGTGTCTCTTTCTCTCCAGTGGTCTGACGATCACTTGAATGTGCTTTTGTTATTTTTTCCCCCTTTTTTTTTCCTTTTTAGCTCTTAATGCTCATCTTTCCCTTCCTTCCTCCAGAGTCTTGCCAGTATGACATCTACTCAAGTTAAGGTGAACCGAGCTCTTTCTGTGCCCCCTGTGCCCTTTGACCTTCCATTGGCAGGAAACTACAGAGCGTCCGTAACCATAGCTCCTCCATCAGCACACATCGGCACTGCTCCGGTTCAGATGAGACTCATCTCTTATGACTTGCATGAAGGACAGGTAACTGGATCAATATTCAACTTGTGCTGTTGTGGCACATTTTAAAATTCAGTAAAAAAAAAAAAAAACACTTTTCAAGTTGAAATGAATGCAAATCTCGACCAGCTCTGGTGTTTTCAATGAAGCATCCTTATGTCTCAAGAATTCTATCTTCATACAAACAGCATTACCATTCATTAAAAACAGCTTTATTTATTGTTTAATTACTTTTAGCAATGCTTAATTGCAAAAATAATATTTTTAAAGTTAAATTTCTCTTTCTAGGTAGTTCTTTCACTTTTGATTTGTATGTTTTTTTTCGCCTCTGTCCTCCTAATTCTTTTAAGAGGCCTTCTGTCTCTATTCAAGCATTTTTTTATTTTTTTCTTTGTTCTCTGGCACTAAACCAGAAATTCTATCAAAATACAATTTAAAGTTTTAAGCCAGTGATCATCCTCTGACAAAACAACTTTTTATCTTTGCAAATACAATCCTCCACAAGCAGAAACCCTCCATCTGTTCATTAATGCAAATGAATGTGTTGTTGCATAACTGCTAGTTAATCTAAAAGAGTCCTGTTACCGATATAAGCATTAAAAATATACCAATATTGGTCGTGAGTTGAATCTGGATCATTGTCAGGTTTTTAAGACTGCTCTTACTTGTTTAGTTACTTTTTATAGTTTCTCTCATTCATAATGTCCTCTTTTTCTCCATTTCTCCAGGACAGTGAAACTCTGCTAGCTCTCTCCCGCTCTGAAGGAGGGGCCATCTCTCTGTCCCTGGGACTGAAGACCAAGCGCCTGCCTTCGTCTCCCTGCCTCCTGATACATTTCCATGGGGGAGGTTTTGTTGCCCAGACTTCCAAATCCCATGAGGTGAGATGGTATTGTCCTACAGGATTTAATCTAATTTCACGAGCTCTCCTACTTTTTAATAATTACCCCACACTGCAATTATTTGTATAAAAAAGGCACAAAAAGCAAAGCAAGCTAAGCTTTTAGGTAACTTTATTTGAACCCACTTTGTTGCATAACTGTATTGACCAACAGATGGTTGGAGTGCTGTTATTTAGCAGATTTAAAAACAAAACATGCTCAGAGGTTCCTAAAATAATTGAGAGGGTCATTGCTTCCACCTTTTTTGTATTCACACCATGCTGTTGTCTCACACTAATTGTAATTGAACTTGAGATAATTAGTGTTGAAAATACAGGCACGAGTAGACTGAGAGCCCTAGGGGTTACTGGCCAGCTTTTCCTCTTCATAGTGTACCTTGTAATGGGTTGTTCACATAATTATTTTTGTCATTATTCCATTAGAATTCTTTCTCAATGGCAAATGTGTGTAAAGCTGGCTTTTGTCTGTGTATTTTATTCTTGCGTCCTCACGTGGACCTAATTTTATCCTTTTTGATTTTAATTAATTTACTTTAAAAGAGAAGCTGTTGTCCAGCATTTTATTTCTGCATTCTTAATGATAGATAATTATCAATATGGTTATTGCCCCAGCTGTACGGCAGTTCCATTTCGGATGTAGCTGTCCACAGTCTTTAGCTGTTGGAAGAGTGTTCTGTAAAATTGCAAAGGATGTGGGCATCCTTGATCTGCAGCTGCATAGTAACTTGAGGATGAGAGGGAGCAATCACAGAGGTGAAGAGGGCTGTCATGTTGAGTTAACGGAGAATTGTATAACCCCACAGAGAATGATTACCCCAGGCACTAATGGAAGACTTGTCAGACTGCCCTTCTCTTTTCTGTCCTTTTTTATTACAAGCCCCCTCACCATCCCTGCTAATATCTTAGAAAATCCTTTTTGTCCATTTAGTGTCCTCCCTCGAAGCTGCTGTTTCTTTTGCATTTTGACACCACATACTTTTCCCCCTTTTAATTTTTCTGAGGCCTTCTGCTGTCAAAATCTCCCAGTGAAGGACAAGGGCTCATGAATGTCATATTGAAGGCCAGTGTTGTCCAATGATCTTGTTTCTCATGTCCTCTGGCTAAATAGAATTTGACCTCATGTCATTTAGAATTAAACATCCCGGGTCCCACTTCATTGTAAAAAGTGCACACCTCTTCTTTTGCCATTTGTTCTGAGTGAATCCTTTCTTTCATGCAGCCTGGTGATTAGCTGTCTACTGGTCTGCCAATAGATTCATCCCAATAGTATTAGACTGCAGACAATGACCAGTGTTCCCACTCAGTATCACATGCTTTTCCACACCAGAGTAATATGTTTATCAATACATAGTACATGAACAGAGCCATTGCACAAGATACAATTTCTCGGTTATCCTTATCTGTGATTTACTTTGATTGGTAGACTTTAGATGCCACAGCTGACCCCCAGTACTGAAGCAACATACAAACATGTGTATACTGTAATTTTGCTGGTATTTTTTATAAAGATGTAATTTTTGTAAATTTAAAGTGTACTAGATAGTGAGAGGATATGCTTTATGGAAAGAATATTGTGTCATAACAAGATTTAATGTCTTTTCTCACATTTAACATGCATATATATACAGTAAACACCTAACCAGACAGAACAAGAAAGCTGAATCACTTAGTATTCTGGCAGCTTGTTTTATTGACTTTCTTTATAAATCCAAAACACTCCCATGTCTTTTTTTAGGCTTTGTAAAGTAGGACATGTGAGCATCTTTTGTTATTACTGCATGAAAAGAGAAGAATTAGAGGTGACTGTGAGGGCAGCTCTCATTCTTGTTTTGTCTAGACAGTAAGCCAAAAATCAGACGGATGACATCAGAGGGACACTAAGTGTTCATAACTTTTTATCTTTGTCTCTTTTTTTTCTGTCCCTGCCTCTCCTTTTTTTATTTCAGCTATTTTTTCCTGTTCAGTTAACATTATATACTCTCAGTATGTTTTCCCAATCATAACACCACCCCTCTGTTTTTTTGATTTTTTTTATTTTTTGTGCAGCCGTATCTGAAGAGTTGGTCCCAGGTCCTTGGTGTTCCCATCCTTTCAGTGGATTACTCTCTGGCCCCTGAAGCCCCCTTCCCGAGGGCACTGGAAGAGTGCTTCTATGCTTACTGCTGGGCTCTGAGAAACCACCACTTACTAGGTACATGCATTAAACACACACTTCCACATGACATATAATTAGTTCTACTGAGGTAACAACAAGGCACTGAGTCTGGGAAGTTTTGAATTGTATTGAAGAGATGCACATCAGTGGGCTCTGCTCAAAATCTGCTCTGCTATATCTGATACTGCTGTTGCTTCTTACGCTGTGAACATTGACCTTATTAATTTCGACTGTTCTGTCACATTGTGAGCGTTTCACACCACAAATTTGTAAATTTGATGCAACCTCATTTTCACTGAAGTTAGGATGTTAGAAGAAATAAATAAAAACAAAGTACGATGATTTGCAATTTTTTTAAAACTAATTTTCAAGTGAAAATACGAGACGATGTAATTAATGTTCAAATTGCTAAACTATTTTAATTTAGTGTATTTATTTTATTTATTTTTTGCAAAAATTCACAAATTTTTCATTTGCCTGCATGTTTGTTTTTAACTTTGAGAGGAAGCTAAAATATCTGGAGGGAGCCTACACATAGACGAGACAACATGCAAAAAAAAGTCTGAAAAGACATTTTTATAAGTGTTCAGTCCCTGTAAGATGTTCAGTGTTGAGCTCTGAGGCAACTTGATTGTTTTAATAGTTGTGAGTTGGCTCTACAATGTGACTGGGCCTTTTGATTTGATTTGCTATAAATATTTGCAAAGATACACTCGTTAGTCTGTATTAATTGTCACAGCTTAAAGTACAAAGTCATGAGGTTGGGACAGCAGTTTGTAAGTCTGCTCGACACAACTACCTTAAAGCAAAGTGGGAACCCAAAAACCCAGCAAATGAGATTCAGATTTCCTTTTTATAATGATTTAAGAACCAAATATTTGCTTATTTCTCCACCACGCAGGCCTTGACTGGCAAGTGTTTAAAATGCTTAAATTTTACATTTAAAACTGAATCTCTAAAAAAAACAAAATGCATTAGTAGTGTTTATAAGGGAGTGTAAAGTTATGAGATGCTTTCGGTTGCCTCTGTAGGAAGCTGTGTGTGTTTGGAGTATGGTTTGATGAATCTTCTGCTGTTTCCACTCGGTGCCTTTTATCTACTGCGAGGATTCATTCATCACATGGAAATTGACCATCATCCATGCTTCCTGCTCTCTACTTGCTGTTCGGCAATATCAAACAAATTGTGATTCCCAGTATAGAGACAGAAAACCATCCGCTCAGTTTGGGGTGCATGGAAGAACTGAAGCACGCTGTGTCAAATTAACAATGATTGAAGTGCAATATGTGTTTGTGTTGTCATACAAAGAGAATGAGCCCTCTGAGGCAGACTGTGAGGCAACACGTGCTCATAGCCTCAGTTTGCTGGAAAGGAAAGCTGCTGCTGTTTTGCAGTTTAAAGTTGTGTGAAAATGTGTTTTTTTTTCTTTACCTCAATATCCAATTAAAAAAATCTTTATTTAAAATTTAAATCTTTCCAGGATGGACCGGAGAAAAGGTGTGTTTGGCTGGTGACAGTGCGGGAGGCAACTTGTGTGTGACGACATCAATGCGGGCTGCTGCATTTGGTGTACGAATGCCAGATGGCATTGTGGCAGTCTATCCAGCTACCCTGCTGACAGCCTACGCATCACCCTCCCGTCTCCTTACGCTTATGGATCCCCTGCTGCCGCTTAGTGTGCTCTCCAGGTGTCTTAGTGCCTACGCAGGTAGGAGAGTCTATGCATCTTTGTGTGTGTTTTTGTTTTGTTTTGTTTTTCTAAAAATAATTTCTCAGGTTTCTGTATTTTTCCCGGCTTTCAGAATGATTAGCATAAGTAGTAACAATTGAGCAAACTATTTTTAAGGCAGGGATGATTACTCAAGATTTCTTCATGGGGCAGGAAGCATTGTTTCCATTATCAACTGGTATAATTGAACTGATTTATTGGAAAATTACACAAGATCTTCTGTATAGTAATTAGCTTGTTTCTGCATCACACCTCTTCTCATTCAAAGGAGCGTATCATTATTCATAACACTGCCTTCTCTTGTATCTAATTATTTCTTAATTGATAATCTTGTTTAGTGTGTAAAATGTAAATAATCTATTTTTAATAGATAACAAGAAAAAGCTTTAATTTACCCCATAATTGTAACAGGGCTCTAATATTCCTTAAGCTGTAAGTTAACGGCTTTGTTTGTCAATTCTTGTCTAAAGCAACTCAGTTTAGTTAAACAGATATTTTTTTAAGTTTGTGAAGCACAGGAGCAACTTGTTTTATATAAAATCACATTTGTTTTTTCACTGTCTAAAGTCTGATGTGTGTCCTCACACTAACTGAACCTAAATCTTTCTTTTCCTTCCATCTGTAATGCAAGCAGTTATAGGATGGAAATAAGCCCACCCTAACAGTAGTTTTCTTTACTGTATTAGATTATCTATGATTGCTTTGTCTGTTTCTTTGCCTGCTGAAGAAAACTTTCATCTCTTTTGTACATTTTTTTTTCCATGTGCATTTTATCTCAAGGCAATGAGCCACAGACCGAGAAGCAAGTAGAAAAAGTTAGCACGCTGAGCCTGGTGAAGAGAGATACAGCGTTGTTGCTGCGAGATTTCCGACAGGGAGCCTCCAACTGGATTCAGTCTCTGCTGGATCCCAACAGAGCCTCTGCCTCCCCCAGCACAGCTGCAGAGGCTCCTTCAGAAGCTACTGATACACCTGCTACTGGTGTGTTGTGTTTCAGTTGGTGTGTAGTAAGTGTGAGCATTAGATCTGTGCAAGTGGCGTCTAAGTGTGATGCTTGGAAGTTCTTACATTTAAAGTTTTCTATACCTACAGTCTGTTTGTGTCTTTGATCATATCTCTGAGCTGACGGCACGGCTCAGGAGTTGTTTGTGTGTACTTGTTTTTTTTTGTTTACTCTTGAGATGTGTTGTTTTTTTTGTTTGTTTATTTGTTTGTTTTTTTTTTTTTTGCTTTAAGTAGTC
Source organism: Pseudomugil gertrudae (assembly GCA_037177535.1). Lineage (NCBI taxonomy): Eukaryota > Metazoa > Chordata > Actinopteri > Atheriniformes > Pseudomugilidae > Pseudomugil > Pseudomugil gertrudae. The sequence goes on along the minus strand of JBAMHV010000006.1, from coordinate 9,155,951 downwards.
CTCATTGCTCCCAAAGTCTAGCACTAATGAGGGAAATTTTATTCCCAAAGTTTTGGGACAACATGTGGATTTAGCACAAATTAAAGTCGTGGTTTCAGGTTGGTGCTTTGGTAAGGCTGCCAGCGAAAAATAGAAGTATGTAGCTTAATGAGAACTGCTGCTGAAGTGTGTGTGTGTGTGTGTGTGTGACTCTTACTGTGTGTGCGTTGTGCCCTTTCCACATTTTCAGTATATTTAACCTGTTTAAGTCTTATTTGAGAAAAATAGACCAAAGTTCATTCACACTCCATGTGAAAGAAGTCACTGATCTTTCTTTTTCACCTTTTAACCAATCACCTTTGCCTTCTACCCGGTTAGTTAGGACTCCTCTAACTCCATTGGTAGCAGTTCTCCAACATGGAACAGCAGTAGGCAGGCTTGACAGTAGTTAATAATTGTAGCCACCATGAATCTAAAAAGAGTTATAATTTCCATTGTGGCACCATTGCAGCTTGGGGGGGGGGTGGTGTTATTAAAAGGCCATCATGTTGCTGAGACGGTTCATTATTTAAAAGATGGGAGTTGAGTAGTGATACTGAGTAGGGTTGTGAAAGAAAATATTACAGTAACACTTATCAACCAACTTCTGCTGTCTTCTTTTGATACATCCAGTTTACATTTTAATTTATCATTCATATAGAAGTCGGTGTTAAACTTTTTTTAATATCCTCCAACTACAATTAAGCCCAGGGAATTAGGGTTTTTTGAACAGAAGTGTGTATGTGTGGTTAATGCTTATATTTAGAAGGTTTTTTTTTGTTTGTGTTCATTTCTCAATCAATTTCCTGCTTTTGGTTTCTCAGACACAGTGAGGAAAAGCATTTCTGAGGCATCCATCTCTTCTCCTCACGCTGACCCTCCTGTGCCCTGTGAGCCATCAGACTTCCCCTCCAGGAAATTATCTGCAAAGAGCAAGACATGCCAGGACTTGGGAGGCCACAACAATTCCGTCCCCCAAAGTCCACTGCTGGTTTCTGAGCACGCTGTACGTGATGGGTTAAACTGGTTTACATTGAGATTAGCTTGCTGTTAGCTTATACTGCTATCAGGACAGTGTTAACACTATAAGATATAAACTATGTTGTGTGTGAAGCCCTTTGAGACAACTTTGTTGTGATACTAGGCTATATATATAAAATTTAACTGAATTAAAACAGTGATTGTAAAAATGAACATGTTCACAAGAACATTTTTAATGTGATTGTTGTGACAAGATCAGGTTAAATGTCGTTTCAAACGGCATCAAAAGTATTTCACTGTAGAGTTGTTGACTTTTTAAGAAGTTAAAGTTTTGCAGCATGGTGAAATTTAAGCTCTCTATCATACATTATCTACCCAGCAGCAATGTGCATGTTTCACTTTGATGAACTCAGCTGAGATTATATCACTCATCCCTCAAGAACGGATCTGGCTTTAAAATGCTCCTAGAAAATTGCAACCTTTTGGTTGTGTGGGTACTGGCAAGGTGCTGCAGATTATCTCTGCATGTATTTTCTCACAGGCAGATTGGATTAGTGCCTAGCTAGTGGAAAAATGGCATAAAAGAAGTGACGTAAGCTACTAAATTAGCTTTTTCTCCTTGAAATTGGGAGCGTTTAGCCAAGACTCGAGTACTTGGATGAGGATTTTAGATTTTTATGAGCACTAGGTGATGTCTTTGAATGCTAAAGTAAGTTTGCTTGTGAAATACTTTGAGTTCTTGCCTTCCCTTGAATGATTGCTTGTCTTTTTTTTTTTTTAAAACAGCCAGAAGATGTGAGTTTCTTTCTAAGCAAGGACCAGGATCCGTCCATTTTCCATGACCTGTCCTCTGTGGCCATACCTCCCCCTGCTGGACAGGATGGATCAGAGCTGAAACACCCCAGAGAGTTTCCACTGGGGTTTGAGCCTCTTCGCTCTGAGCAGCTAGCTGAGATGAAGGTGCAGACTTCTCCAGTGGTTAAGGATCCGTTCTGCTCACCACTGCTGGCCCCTGACAGCATGCTGAAAGGACTGCCACCTGTACACATAGTAGTAAGAAAAGTGGTTTTGTGATCCATTACTTTTTTACTTGCATACTGGTAATGTCTTCTACAAGAAAACTTGTTTAATTTAAAATACACCAAAAGAAGTGATGTCCCTACTTTTTATTTGAAGTGAAAATGAGGAATTGGGTTGATTTTAAGATCTTAAAATGATTCAAAAGTAGGTTTTTAAACATTTTACCACAAATTCCCCTGTAGTATATGGGGAGAATGGAAGCAGCCTTAAAATGAGCCTACAGAGATTTCCAGTGTTTACAGTGGTCAGTAAGGTCAGAGAATGTGTTTGTTTGTTTTCTGAGGAGTGTGTTGTATGAAAATGAGGGAACTAGCGCTGATTTTTAAGTGGCTTTAGTGAGTCAGCAAGTATGAAAAGAAAACGGGGACAAAAGCAACTGGGATCCTTGGCTTCATTTTCTTCATCCCTTAATTAAGATTCCTGACATGTCTGAAGGGAGTTTAAATTTGCCTTCTCTTTCTTCTCCTCCTCCCTTCCCATCTCAGGCTTGTGCATTAGACCCCATGCTGGATGACTCGGTGATGTTTGCCAAGCGTCTGAGGAACATAGACCAGCCTGTCACTCTGTGTGTGGTGGACGACCTCCCCCATGGCTTCCTCAGCCTATCGCACCTCTCCAGGGAGACCAGGGAGGCTGCCAACATCTGCGTGGAGCGAATTCGTGCCGTCTTCACCCAGAAGGAGACGCCCCCGGAGCCACGTAAACATCGCAAGCTGGAACGGACCGATAGGAGTGTGTCAGCTTCTTCTGGGGAAGCTGGTTCTCTCTTTGTTGCCCCCATTGAGGAAGCAGAACCAGCTGTTGGGAGAGGAGCTAAAATAGCAGATGGGGAGGACTCAGCGGCTACAGCAGCCCAGAATAACACTGACGCTGGTGGCGTCGGTGCATAAATAAGGTTGGATTTGAAAGGGAAAAAAAAGTTCTCACAAAGAGTGATAGGAGGAAGAGTAAATGAAAGCCAGACCGATGTAGGCAGTCGTATGCCGAAATGAAGGCAGGATCCTGAAAAGCAGGGGTGGGTGGGAGGGAGCAGTCTAGGAGATTTCTGTGTTTTGAAAGGCAAAACAAGAGAAGGTGGAGTGCTGAAATGCATCTTCCTCTGCTTTACAATTCATATCACTTGTCTGTGCAGTGTTATGCACCATTGCAAATCTGGCAGATGAAACAAACACTCCCACTTAAACAGCTTCAGAATGAGATGATGATTCAGAAGCTCCTTTAGATCAAGGACCAGCACTCACCCACATACTGCACTGTTGAGGAAAAACTTCAGTCAAGCGAAGATGAGTCTAGATGAAGTGGAAAAGGATACAAAGTTTATTAAGCAGAAAGTAAAAGTGAACAGAGTCCTCGCATATTGCAATTTGAAGAAACCTTTCAGAAATTCAACCAGACAGAAGGAGGGCTTCTTATCTGAGGAGACGAGAACTTTTTACACCTTTTAGGGAGGTAACGTATATGATTGCTGTAAATCAGTTGTTCTCTTGAACATAAACAAACCATCACTGTGGTTTATAACTAGTTTCTTGTGACCCGAAGGGCACTGAGAGGGCTTTATGTCGAGCCTCAAAATGGCTAATGGTCCTGTAACGATCAACTCTTAAATGACACTAAAGTCCAACTTTGTGGAAAGTAACTCTGTCACGGGTGAAACTGGAAGAGTTGATTTATCTTCTTTCTCAACACTCTAATTAAATAATATTAATTCTATGCAAGTGTATAAGTTTAGTTATTTATGTTTGTTTGTGTTGCTATTACAATCCCTTGAAACCTGATAGACTTGTTTTGATTTGTGCTCTATGCTGTTTTATTTTAATCACTTGATGTTTTGTACAATGGTTTAAAAAATGCTTTGTAATTACTCCTGCTACTTTGATACCAGCTGCCCGTCCCTGACCCTTTTTAATCACTTAAATATACTTTATTGTAAGTAGAAACTATCAAATATGACTGAGTCACGTCTCACAGTTGCCTTTGGCTGTTTGTAGAGGTGATGTTACTAATCCAAAGACTGCATTTATTAATTGTGACAGTAAAAACGATATGCATTCATTTGAAACCAAGTGCAAAAAATGTGGTCACGTCATTGGATGTTATGACTCTGCTGGTATGAGTTTTTTTAAGATTATTTTATTTTTAGTATATAAAGACTGGAAAGAGTTTTTCAGTGCTCTTGCAGAAATGGAGTTAGAGTGGAGCAGTAAAAAGCCCAGCTCCCAGCTATCGATGCACATTTTAAACTTGACTGCACTGATTTCCGAGCAGGTTGTCACAGCTCATCTCCAGGTGTTGCTCACTGCATCTCTTTGCACAATCTCAAAGTACCACTTCTTTCCAGCCTGCGGATCTCTGATCTGACAACTAGATTTCAGCTTTCTTTCTCTTTTTGTTTGTTTTAAACAGAAGACCTTCAGGCAAAGCTTTATGACCCCTGCTGTGAAAAGCAATTGCAAAAGTGTTGTGTAAAAACCAATGGTCTGAATGTCTTCTCCCCTCTGCTGCTTTTTTGGTGGACTTTTTTTTTTTTTTAAATTTGAGGGCAATCTTAGCTTGTTGCCATTAAAGCACTTTGAAATATACAAAAATGTCCACATATCTGGTCCAACTAAATATAGTTGCCAACAATGCTTGCTCTGTCAGTTACTTGCCTGGTGACAGTGCCGAGGTTGCCAGGTCTGCAGAGATGGATGCTGTTGGAAGAATAGGATTTAGCTGATGCTTTGAGTGCAAAATCCTCCCCCTGAAGAAGGGCAGGATTTTCAATAGCAGTCATGCTACGGGATTAGACCACACTCAGTTCTGTCAGCTACAGAAGTACTTACTGCAATATTTTTAGTTGGTTTGATGGGAAGTAGAAGCGCATGAAAAGGAGAGAAGCTTTAAAATCGCTCTCTGAACCACGGGGCTGAAGTCTAAACTCATTTCCATAGCTGTTTATGCTCACTGTGCACTTTTGCTGCGGTTGTTGATCGGTGCAAGTTTTATTTTGGGCTGAAGCTTGTGTGTGCGTCATTGTTTTTATCCTTCTCTTGGTCTTTGTGTCTCTGGTGGAGTCTACATGTGCAGACTCTCATGATCACAGTAGTCTGTTTCGTGTGGGGGAAACGAGCTCTCATGTGAGAGCGACCTCCTTTGTATGTGTCGTGTTCACATAAAGAAAAGAATGGCACTTTACAGTCAAGAGACTATTCATTTATTTGTTGTTGATGGTCATCTCTTTCATGTTGTCAAGCTTTGAGGGACAACAGTCTTTTTATATGCTGTGTATAGATTTCATCAATGTTGAGAACACTGCAAATGAGATGGCTGAACTGTAAAAGCAACTGTGTCAAATTCTTATACCTACTGTGTATTAGCCTTGACATGCCTCATAGCTCGATTGGCCCGTGAGTGCAGGTGATGGCCAGGAGAGCCTATCTGGTGTTCTGCTGAGATGATTTTATATTAGCCAGTGTTTACTTTAATTTCCCTATTTCTGATGGAATTGTGGTTGCTTCTGATGCTGCAGCTATGAGAGTTAATGTATATCAGCGTAGCTTTCATTTTAGTTGCCATGGTTTGATTTATTTGTGTGTTAAGGCAATTTTGTACTCTAATCTTCCCTGTAAGGTGTGGGTTTGTTTAGTTGTTTTCCCTAAAGTTTTGTTCAGATTCAGTACCTTTTTTTTCCTCTGATATGTGCTAGCTAATGACTTCAAGCAAGGCAGTATTTACAGGGAGGTAACATAGTTGCACACTAGGATTATATTTATTTTCAGACTCTCAGTCAGTGATGCTGTTTATTTTTTGTGCAATGTGTTTCAATCACTGCAAGCTCAAGCTTCACAGCTCACATACTAATAAGCTGAACACCTTAAGTCAAAGTTTTTAAAAGGTCGAACTGCAGCACGGTAAACTAACCTCAATCTCCCAGAAATGCTACCTTATGACATGTACTGGATGGAGTCTTTTTGTTTGTGGTTGAAGTTTAAAGCAGAACCAAAGACTGCAGCCGTAGAAGCACATGTACCGTCCTTACTGTTTTAATGTTCACCGCTGATGCTAGTCTGTGTCATAACCTGTCTGCACTCCATATGCATATTGTGCTGCATCAGTCATACTGTAGTTTGTTTAGTGTTTTTTTTAAAGAAAAAAAGCCATATAATGGGATAAAATAGTTTACTTTATATGTTTGTCATTTTGCTGAAAACACCGTAAGTGCAAACCTGTAAATAAAACAAAAATGTATATTCTAGATTATTATTCATGTAGAAATGATTTTCTTTCTAAATGTGTTAATCAGATTGATTGCAGTTTGATTCCTCTGCATTTTCTCTGCATACATGATGCACCATGCGTAGGCTGGTTTCTTTCTTTTGTTGATTTTTATCTAAATAAATGTATTCCACCATAAATGATGCAGCTGTGTCCAGAATGAATATTTTTATTTTCTCTGCATGAATCTGGGGTGTACTGAGGCAGGTCAAGTAAATGACTGTGATGCAAAAAAGGTCTCTGCAAACCAACTTGATGAATTATAAAAAGGTTTATTTAAAAAAAAAAAGTCAGGCATCAAAACCTGCAGAATCTGAGGACTCCTAAGCCAGTTGTGGAAATCCTACGGATGCTCTGCCTGCTCAGAACACAAAGACATTTCTATGTTCACATCTGGACCATGAGATTTCTTTCCTTTATTTATTTTACAAGCAGCATATCACAACTGTCCACATATGGATCCTCGAGGTAGCAGAAAACAGTACAGCAGACAGGAGTGAATGTATCCTAATCTGGTCATCATAGATTGATGGGGATCAGACTACAAATTAAAAGGTTAATGAAAGTTCCTCAAGGGAATGGCCATTTCTAAAGTCTGGTTTAGGTAATGACCCATTGGCTCATTAAAAGAAAAGTTTGATCATCCAGCATCTTTTGATTTTCCTTTGGCCCAGATTCATATATATATAATGCAAAGCTTTTATCAGTTTCTTTTAACCGATATGGAGTTTTAAGCATTTGTATCAAGCTGGAGGATTTCTACCAGATGCCACATTTTTGTATGTTTCAGCTTCTCCATTTTATTGTGACCTACTATAACCAGATAATGCATTTAAAACTTAGGTTGCTTATTATGGTAAATTTAATTCTTGTTAAATGCATGTTTTGTGGCTGTTGCATGCACAATACATCACTTTTTTGAGGAACTTGGTGGTCCTTTTTGCATCCTCCTAATTAGAAATATAATTACTGCTTCCAGGAGGCTCGTCTCATCTGTCTCACTGCTTCTTCATTAGAGGTGTGTGACCTCCGCAGAAACATGATTGCAATCATTTTTTTAAGTGTGAGAACGTGTCGCATTGTTGAAGCACGAGCGGAACAGGGCGCGCGCTCATTTCGCACCACCCAAACAAACCAACACACACGGCCACAGATTGTCACCGACCATCCGGCTGTAACAGCTGGAAACAAGGAGGTGGAGCTCAGGGAAACTCTGCGTAAGCGCGCGCCTTGCTCCTCTCTCACCTTCTCTGTGTCGCGCGCTGCTGCCTGGCGCGCGCTCCCGAGCACAGACACAAGCTTCGGGGAGCTTAGTGAGCAAACGAGCGGCAGAAGGGGGAGTGAGAAAGATGGAGGTGAGGGTCAGGGGGAGACTCCTGTGCTTGGCTGTGCTGTCCAGCCTCCTATACTTTGACTCGGTCCTCGGGAAATACGTCAGAGGAATCGTAAACACTAAAGAGGTGAGCGCTTTTTGCTAGTTTTAGTCCTGAATTTGTTTCCCTTCGGGGTGACACGGCCACAGTATGGTGAGAAAGAAACGGACTTGACTGCGTATCCAGGTGTTTCAGAGCCGGGCCGTGACGGTGGGGCTACATTTCACAGTGTTAAACACTGTTTATATATGTGCTAGAAAACACATTTATCTTTTCACCCGAGCATCCGCGCGCCGTCTCCGTGTGTGTAGCCTATCAAGCGTGGCGTATATAACGCTTTTTCTGTGACAGGCAGTCTTTGGCATCATTTTCGTCCCATTAAGCGACATCAAAGGGCTGTCAGTCAAGATTTATCCATCTGAAATGCATATCCTGCATTAAGGTGCGTGATTGTCGCTCTTTGCTTTTATAAAAATGAGCCCTGCTGCTGTGAATTGATGAGGGGACCCGTCACAGGTGTGCGTCAGATGGCTGATGGCGCGCGCGGGGTTGGTTTTCTGGCGAGCCTTCAGAAACTGGACTCTTGTTAAGGGAAGGTTTGGGTTTTTAATGTCGGATGTGATCATCACCGACCCCCTGACAAGATCTATGAGTTACAAGCAGCTGTAGGTGGGTGTCTTTTCCGATGAAGCGGATTCTCAAACGTTTTTTCATCAGTTCGTTGGAACCAAGTTTGGCATAAATGAACTGTTACTGTAAGGCTGTTGCGAGCCAAACAGTGGAGGCCACTGTTCACAAAGTAGCTTCAATAAGGTGACTGCTCTATAAGCTTCAGCTCTATTGATTGATTGTTGTACAGAATGGTATGATGTGTGCATTATGTTGGGATTTTCAGCAAGAGAAGACCTGTGTGGGATCAGCAGTTTCTAACAGCAATACATTATTGTTACATCAGATTTATTACATTATATTGAAGGTAAAAGTAACCACACATCTGCAGACAAATAAAATCCAGTGTCCAGGATGGCATGTAAAATGTATTAAATGAAGGCATGAGCCACACAAGGCAGCATTTGAATCAGTAAATGCTGATTCAGATGCATTGATGGACACCCCTGTTCACTGGTTCAGATCATAGTGTGAGTCAAGATGCATCATTCAGGGTGACAAAATGTGTTCATGTACAGAATCACCACCAAAACACCGTAAACATTTTACAACCATCAAATCCCTCCTTAGCCCCTATGAGCTCTCAGACTGTGCAAATGTGTCTTAATTAGCTCTCTAGTCCATTGACATGATGTGCTCCCATTCCCTGACCTCTTGACTTCTGTAAATTTTCCACATAGTCAAACTGTGAGATGGATGTTTCCAGTTTGATTTCTGGGGATGATTATGGGGATCCAATTCATAAATTAAACAAGAGACATTTATTCATCCATCACAGCTGTTTGGATGTCCTTGAACGCTGCACTGAATCTGCACCTGCTCCACGGGAGCTGCTCAGTGGCTATGCAGCAAAAGGTAGCACTGGGCAACTTCCAAAAGTAAGTGTGTGTGTGTGTTTGTGTGTGAGGGAGAGGAATAGAGTCTTTACCTCCTGATCTGAAGGACAGACATCTCTTCTACCAACTCCGCAGTAAAAGCTAAATAATCAAATTGGCCTGATAAGGCTACAAAGAGGCTTAACACACTATAAATTGGTACAATCCAACAGTATATTGATTAGCCTTAATTTGACTATAATTGCTTTGTGTAAAAATGTGCAGTTTACTATTTTCATTAATACAGAGATGGTTAGTTCAACACATTGTTGCCTTGTGTGAATGAAATAAATAAAACGAATGAGCTAATAAACAAGATTCAAAGTGAAGCTGAATTTTGGGGCAAATTTTCTTTAAGTAAAGTTTTCTTGCTATGAAAAAAATACCAAAAAATAATCAGAAGACTACATATATCTACATGTATGAGTGATGAGTCACAATGATATCACTTTGAATCAGTTGGGTTTAAACTGGTTTTTCATTGTTTTATGATGAGCTGGGACAGGCCTCCTGAAACCACTGATTAAAATACTAATCAGCAGGATTTACAGTAAGATCTAAGGATTCAAGTTCTTCAAAACATGTGAAATATTTTGCATGTAACAACCACGAGACCTGTATTTAATGGTGATTTAAATTACCAGCAACCTAACAATGTACTCAAATGTAAAGTCTAATATCTGGTTAAAGTATAGAAAGATGGGTCATTGGCCAGAAGTTTAGCTTTAAACATTACTTGGTTACAAAGCATTTTATAAGCTCAAACACAGTATATGTGAGGCAGGTGAGCGGTCGGTCAGATAATTCTGAACACTTGTTAACTAATAAGCTTAAATGGGTCTGTGCAAGCCCATCTAAGGGGCAAGTTAAAGGATGATTGAGTTTAACTTCTGAGCTACAGACCTGAGATAATGATCTACTTAGTTTTGCTATATTGTGTATTTTTTTTTAAATGAACGTTGAAAACATCACAACTAATATAATAAGGGACCATCTCCGACCCACTGGACTTAATTTGTGCTGTAGGAGAAAGTCCAAGAACTCGGTGTATCATCCATTTAACAAGCTAAAACAGTGGCAGGACTGCAATGCAAGGTGTTTCTGCTTAGTTTTCACTGTCTTGCATGCTGTGGGACACAGAGAGGCTAGATGTTGGTATTTTTGTTCATAGATTTAACAGTAATTGATGTCTGATGATGGAATAGTGAGATAAGCTGTATAGATGTGTTTTTTTAAAAATAATTTTAACTTAGCACAATAAATGTTCCCTCTTAAGTAAATTGATGTTTTCAAAAGAGGATATGCATGGAGTGTATTTCATGACTTTCAATATTTTCTTGTTGAAAATGTGGGATTTTCTTTTCTCTGGTCCTGAGCTGGTCTGGTAAATTTGACAGCCTGCAGATACAGAGCATTATGAATGACATTGGACTGCACCAGACTTGTCATATTGATATTTTGTGTGCGTCCACATTGCACAGTCAAGGCATTACTCATATGAAGTCTAAATCTTTTTACACAGCCACATTATGATGACATATCTTCCTTTTGGAGACAAATAGAAAGTCCCTGTGATGTGAGTATTTAATAATAAAAAGTGTTTCAGGCTAGGAAATGACTATATTTAAGGATTAGGCAAATGGTAGTTCAGGTTAAATGTATGGTGTGGCCTATTTTCAGTTCTCTCACTTGGTTATAAACCTCAGTATTGAGTGCTGCTGTGCAGGAGGGGTGCCCCATTTCTTTTATATTAAATAAAAGGTCATCAGTTGGGCTGTTTAGACAGCTGTATATAGACCACCCCATGATCTGGAAAAACAGGCCACCCCACCCTACTGTGTTATGTGAAAAAAAAGGGATCTGGCCTAGTGTGGAATATGGATCAGATGGAAACAAATGTTTTCTAATGACATGAATTCACGATTGCATAGTAGTTTAACACCTCGCCAACATGAGTTGTGCATTCCTGCTCAAGCTCAGTTGCCAACTCCACTTAGTTTTGTTTCCTCAGGCACACACAAGCATGATCTGTGGTTTGTAGGTGCCTTGATTTTAACCGACATGCAGCAGTCTGATACCCTATCCAGAGCCCTGAGATCAACTGAGCAGCATCTCTTGGTTGTTCCTAAAGCCAGACTTAAGTCCAGAGAAGCTTTCTCTGTTGCAGCATTTAACTGTGGAACAGTTTGCCCATCTCTGTGAGGTCTTCTCATTTAAACTCATTTATTTTCTCTTGCTTTCAACACCTGGATTTGGTCTGGGGTATATCTTGGTTTTAAACTAATTTATTTATATGAGTGAATGTGTCTTAACTCAAATCCATTATTTTTTTTCTTACTGGAAACTTTTATTTTCTTGCTTGTAGTAGTTGCTGTGAAGCACCTTGATCAACCGGTGCTGTTTTGAATGTGCTATATAAATAAATTTGATTTCATTTGAATCCTCCAACACTATCTGTAGGTCTGCAGAGGGTTAGTGTAGAGTTGGAAATTGGCAAATTATATTTACCCGCCTGGGAAGAAAACTGTTAAAATTATGGAGTAGCTCCATAAAAAAAGTAAGACACAAACATAGACATCCAAAGTCACTGTTCCAGGAGACTTGTCAACCCCTTCACGAGGCCTGGCTGAAGTATACAATTAGCCTAAGTGGTTTGCTGCGTATGGACGAGCTGATAAAATGTCCCTTTGAGGGGGCAGTGGTGTGTTAGATTTTAAGGGCAGAAGAAGGACGTTGTTTTGAAACCATCTGGGAAGATTTAGGAAATGAAATAAGTTTGCCATCATCGAACAACAAGCAGCAGAGGACCTCTGAGCAAGGCAAGAAATCCATATTCTGGAAGGGCTGCATGGTTGTGTGGTGGTAAGCACCATGACCTCACCACTGTCACCTTGTGTACAAAAGGTCCCTGGTTTGTGCAGCATTTCTGAGTGGAGTCCTTGGGCATATGCTCTTCTGGCTTCCTCCCACAGTCCCAGAACGTAAAGGTTTATTTGTGTTTCTAAAGTCTTCCTAGGATTGAGTGTGAGTTGTTTCTCTCTGTGTTGCCTCTGTGATGATGGGCTGGCGGCCTGTTTTTAGATAGATTAGATAAGATTGGCTCAGTCTGCTTGCAATCCTTCATAAGCAGGTATAGAAAATGAATGAATGAGGGGACGTGATTGTGTTAGATTAACATGTTGTATTTCATATTGATTGCTGATTGCTGAATCAAAACTGTGTCTTTGCAGAATTTGCTATGTCATCAGACATAGCTGTGTGTTATATCATATAATTTAGGCCATTTCTCACTGACTGCTGCTGAAAGGTAAAGGCATGCAGTGCTGGTACATAAAGTATTAAACTGGAAAAAGTTAAGCTGAGAGATGTAACTTGTTTCCTTATAAAAATATATAAAAACAACAATTTAAAAACGGTAACAATTTATGAAAACTAAGTGAGTCTTTAGATCAAACATCCATCCAAATGCCATAGAGGCAGCTTCTAGTGTACACGATATCTACAAGCAAAGTTTACAAACCACACAACAGCAGAGCGCTTTAATTTAATGTTGTTTGACCGACTGACAGAAGTGACATTAATAAATTTAGCCTAAACAAATTAGTCAGAAGCTGTCTCTGAAATTTAGTTCATATGACTTGTTGTAGCATTGTGTCCAGCTTGTTTTGAAAAGCCATCATAACCTGCAGACAGCTGAGGATGTCTTATGTCTGGACAAACATTTGTGGTTTAGGCAAGAAATGGCTTTAAACTTTCGTCCTTTAAAAAATGAATGAAAATGAATAAATGCCCTTGAACAAAATCTCTTTCTAATTTAAAAATTTGGCACTCATATTCATCAGGGTACAGATGAATATGTGCCATTGAGCCTTTTCTTCTCGTTGAAGTCAACACTCAACAACAGGGAAAAGCTCTAATAGATGTGAAGTTTAAAATGGCAACAGTTTAATTAAAAGGTTTTGAAAGACTTTATGGTCTTAATAAGATCATAGAGAAAAAATAATGTCGGTTTTAATCAATATTAGGACCCATAAAGCATGGCAGCACTGAACTCTTGAGCTTTACTAAACAGGACTTTGAGTTTGACTTTGAAGTACATTTTCAGATCCTTTCAGGGGTAAAACAACTCAATCAGTTTCCCTCAGGTCTTTTTAACGAGGACATTGTGATTAGATACAAGTGGCACACATGCAGATGGATTCATGTATGTGATGGGGTGTTTCCATATGTCCATATGCTTTCCTAATATATATGTGTGTGTGTGTGTGTGTGTGTGATTACAAATTTTGCATGTGCACAGCGAAACCCCCAGCATGCACAAAGGGACAGATCTTGAGTGTTTATGCATTGCAGTGTTGTGTAACCCTAACTAATGAATCATTGAGAAGCCCAGCGGTCCAGGGGTGACTTGAATAGCTGATTGGTAATTAATTGTTAATGAGGCTTAGCAAGCAAACATGGATCTGGGGAGAAAGAGAAGGGGAAAAGAAAGAAAAAGCCAGAAAGGCAAAGAGATGAAAGGACAAAAACTGTCAAGCTGGAACCAAGAGTGAAAGCAGAGGAGAGACTGTGAGATGCTGAATTGACCAGGTACTGCATCAAGGCATTGCATTTGATTAATGGGGTGTACATGCACACACACACACACATATGCAATTACACACATGCTTTGTGAGGTGGCTGAGTGACTCTGCATCACAATGCAGTGGCCTTAGGGAAAGAGAACTAAAAGGGGATTAAAGTAGACACCTCATCTACTGTTGCTGCTCTCCAGTGACATGCATGCTTACACACTGGGGGGCTATGCTAAGCTAACTAGTGGCTGCTTATTTTACTTGTTGACAGTGGTGAAATTGGTGGAACTCGTGGACTGTGCTGCCACTGATCAAACTCTGCTGCTGTCACAGCTTTTTCAGATGTAGCTGTCCACGTCTGAAACAAACAAGCAGCTGATTTAAAACATCCATTATGCAGAAACTTTTTTTCCCCTCTACTCTGAAATTTCTGTTTATTTTCACCATCTGTTTGTGGATTTCTTTATTCTGTTTTGATTGCCCAGCATATCATTTTTCAGAAAACAGTGAAAAATGCTAATCAAAAAGTTGAAAGAGGAGACATGTTTGGGGAAAAAACAGTATTAAAACAGTATTAAATGACTATTTTGATTTTCACAATTGTCTACAAATTTGTTCTCATTAACAGCAGGGCGGATGAGTCATAAGGCAAACATTGGTGGGGATTAGTTGTCACACACAACTGTAATCCATTAAAAATTGAGCTGTTTGTTTCAAAGGGTTAAACGGTTTAATGATATGCATAAATGAAGAAGTCTTATTGATGACACTATATGACTTGGAGATACTTTCACCTTTTAAGTTTAATTGCACAGAGCAGATTTGTTGGAACAAGCAGATCAAGCAGGCGAGAGGCAGGATACATGCTGGAGAGGTTGCCAGCACATCGCAGGTGTATTTAGCAGATAATCAAAACTTCTTTTTCTAGCAGTGCTGTAGTGTTTAACATTTCAGTTAAATAATTTCAATATATTTAATCAAAACACAGTCAGTAAAATAACAATGTTAACTTAACAAGGCTTTAAAATAAAACATGTTGCTGCAAATATGAATTAATCTAATTTTAATCAGCTCATTATTTCAGCTGCCATCCATTTAAGGGAAATATTTACAGAACACACTAATATTTGTTTTCATAGTGTTTCCAAGCCAGAGGTAACAGAGAAATCCCAACACCACAACACGTCTGGTAATATAAAGACCCAGGTGCAAAAAACAAATGGTTCCTTAAGTTTGTTGTAGAAATACTTAACTGGTCTGAACAGGCACTGACCTCACCTCCATCAAACGCCTACTGGGATGAAGTGGAATGCTGGTTGCAAGCTGGGCCTTATGGTCTGACATCAGTGTCTGACCTCTCTAAAGCTCCTGCAGCATAAATGGAGCAAACCCTTCAGCCAGGTTCCAACATCTTATTGAAAGCTTTTCCAGAAGAGTAGTGGCTCTTCTAGCAGCATATAAATTAATTAATGCTTACGATGTAGGAATGACATTTTTTCACAGATGTGGTCTTTACATAGTTGATCATGCAGTGTATTTCTTGTGTGTGTGTGTGTGTGTGTTGTGCTTTCTCGTGCTGGCTCATGTCTGAATATTTAGATAATATGAAGGAGACTATCCTTGAGACTTTCAGTTCAACTTCCACTTTAATCTAGAAATGAGTACACATTTGTGAAAGACTTGTAATTGTTGGTAATTTCTTAAATTTAGTTTATTAAGCCTTTTTAAATTATTCAATGCCAACCAAATGAGTACTTTATTCTTATGTATTTGACAAAGAAGTTGGTTTGTCAGCCACTGGAGGAGATAATCCTGCCCTCTTTATTGTGTGTAAAAAGCTTTAAAGGTCCTATATTATGCTTTATTTGCTGTTTCACAGTGCATCCTATGCACATTTATGTTAATAAGATGCATTTCGCAACATGCACCATACTGTAGTTTTGTCATACCACTCATCTCTTGCTGTGAGGTTTCTTACCTGGTACTGGAAACAGCTAACTATAGCTTGCTCTAAGGTCTTCACGCTCATCCGCCCTGCCCGCACTGAGCCACCAGAGAGACCCTCATATTACCCCGCCCATCCCATGACGTCACCTCAGACAGAGCACGTCTCCCCGCGATGTAGTTCAGGTAGTGGTGTAAACAGCAGCTGAGGCGCGCACACGTGCACCGGTACACAGTGATGCATAGAAATAAAGATTTTATCCATCATGGCAGTGCGTCGTGGTGAACCGTATGTCCTGGATCCAGAATCCGACCCAGAGTTTGAGGTGCACGAAGCAGAAGCAGCCCAGAAGCTCCAGCAAGACGCTTCTGCGTTAATGTGCGAATCAGGTGTTCATTGTGATACGTTTGTTTATATAAAAATCAATGACTAACGCATGAACAGTCCAACAGGTGGACTGCAAAAACAATATGTCTGATCTTTCCTGCTGTGCAGCGGAACAAATGAATGGAAACTTTGCTTCTGTGACTTCTAAATAGGGGTCATAACTGTATGAATAGCTATTTTCTTTGCACAGATATAGGATCAGTTGCGATATCGGTTGCTCAGGTGCCATGTGAAATCATTCCGGTTGTTTAACTCTGCGTCTGTCTGTTTGCAGGCGCACACGTCACACTGCACGGTCTCATCCGTTCACTGCTGTGATCAGCTGATTACCAGCAGCCGCTCCAAATATGTGACGACGTAAATATTGTTCAAGATTATATTTTATTATATAAATAGGAATAGGTATAGGAAAGCAGTCACACCAATTTCCTGTGAACATTATTGTTCAGAGCAATTTACTGCTGCTGAATTAGTGACTGAAAATGTGAAGGACAAATGCATGAGAACTGGACAAAATAAAGTGTGAATAAAGTTTTGTCCTCTGATGTTTCTATGGCAGCTGCAAATGAAGGTATGCTGTAGTTGCTATGGCACTAATGGAGGCGAGAGAGGGGTGGCAGGAGGTCTTGTACAGAGTTGTGTGCATTAGGTGGCAGGTGAAGAGGATTGTGGCACAAATGTTTCAGATCAGTCATAACATGCTGTTACATGTGTGAGGCATGTTTGTGGGTGTGTTTAACTAACAAAGGGGTCTTTCACAGTCCAGCCTGTGGTGACTGAAATGAAACACCCCCCCATTCTCATCCTCAGCTACCCTGCTCTCTACTCACTCTAGGGATTCATCTCTGGGTCAGTGCTTCACCCTGCTGCCCTGGTTGTCATAGTTACAGCCCTAAGCATCACCCAGGACGTTACAGAGATGTGGGTGTGAGTCTCTGGCTTTTGCTATGAATTATAACCCAGAGGCTTCAGGGGCTGAAGCTGGCTGGCAGTAGCTGAAATATGGCTGTGGTTTTGTTTGCTGTGATATATGGAGGCAGCAGCGCTGGCCCCGCTACACTGCACTTTATTTCTGAGCACAGAAATTACTGTGCTTGTTTATGCTGGAGAATGCTGGGCAGTGGTAATTACATTATAATGGTGCATGGGGAGTTTTTTTTATTTGGTTGGTGATCAAAAGTTTGTAGTATCTGAGGAAACAGGGTTTTAGCAGCAATAATGTAATTTTTCTGTAACATTTATGCTTACAGCATTCATACGGTAAAACATAGTACTTATTCCCCCATGAAGGGAAGAAATATCCTTAATTATGATCATAAAAATCCCTCTCACATCCTGTTTTTCTCTATTAAACCATATTTTTCAGCTTCTCCAACCTGCTCCCAGCTGATTAAAAACGTGTGGACAGATGAGGGTGCAGCTGAACTGCATTGTTTAGATAGCACAGACCTGCACATAATCAGGGATATCACAGTTAGGTTAGGAGTCTATTTAGCGCTTAGAGGATGTTAAAAGACGATGCTTGCCACAGCCTGTTCACCCTGCTGCCATCTGGCAAGTGATACAGAAGAATTTGCAGTCATCCCAACGGGCTTCAGAGGACTTTCTTTTCTCAAGCTGCGAGCTCTTTACTCCTCCACCCACACTTCACCTAGAAATGAGTTTGTTTTATAGGGCTGGTTGTTTATTTGTTTATTGATGTCTTACTATTTTGAAATCATTGACATAGGAACTCCATCTGGAACCATGTTATTCACTCTTGTGTTGTACAATGATAAACCGGTCTTGAACCTTAAAGGTAAAAGTGACAGCATGTATTTTTTTTCTGTTGCATACTCGTTTGCATCTGTCAGCTGTTGTGTGATCAGCTCAGTGTGGTGCGTTTCTTTGTGTACCTGCAACCTCTCCTGTTCTTTGATAGAAGCAACAGTTATAGGAATAAATGAAACCGCCTATGTGCTCAACAGCTACATCTAAAAGAATTGTGGCCTAGTATGGAAGGTGTATTGCTTTAAAGCTGAAACATTCTGGGGATGTAAGGCCAAAATCACCACATAAACAAACTGCTATGTTACTGTATCTCTTTGTTGTGATATGCTGAAGCATGCTCATGGCTTTTCTCTTGTTACTGTTTGTACTACATTTCAAACTTGGCCCTTATGCCTTTGCTACAATGTAATGCTGGATTTTATATGTATCAGGATCATCTTGTAGGGAAAATATAAGGTTATTTTTAAAAAGAAACTACAGAATAGGAAGGTGATGCCACAGCGCTAACCACTCCGCCACCATGCTGACATGTACAGCATGTTTATGAATTAAAATTTGGCTGTGCACATGCCTACAAATACTATATATCACTGCTAGTTTCCAAAGAGCAGTTCCCAGGGAGCTCCACGATCTGCAGGAGCGATGCTGCTGTTGCCAGCTTCAGCAGCTGTGAGCAATCCCACTACATTTTCTAATTTTACTTCTTCTTTGATACTTCTTCATTTTAATTTGACTAATTCAGTTTTATTAGTTACTGCATTGCTCGAGATATGCCTTCTGATCTTCTCATGAGATTTTTACTTTTTATCAAACCTGTCCAAGCCAAGTTTCCCCAAACCCCTCATATGTAAATATAACTGCTCTGACTTTTTCTTTGCTTTACAAGCTGACTATATCTATCTATCTATCTATATAATATATGAATAAAAAGTGAGACCACCAGTGATCTGCAATGCCAGTACTGCTGCAGTGACTTATATAATCTCTGTGAAGTACACCATCAGCACTATTATCTAGTCTCTTGCTGCCAAGCTGTTGGCTGAATAATATCAAGAATGGGCAGTCTGTTTTTTTCCTCTTCCTTATTAACGTGCTCAGCAGCCTCTTGGTGCCATTTTTGTTTAGCTTCACTAGAAAAGTAACCTTATGATCCTCTATTTTTTTTATTTTCTTCCACTAAGGTTTTATTGGAGATTATTTACCTCTTCTTTAAGCTTCCTGAGCTCTTTCCTGCTGCAACAACTCTATTTTTTACTCTTCCTCTTCTTTATATCAATTTAAATGTCTTTACCAACCTTTCTTTTTACTCTGCAGCTTCTTTTCTCTTTATAGACCTTTTTTGTTCTGTTTGCTTCTGTATTTGATTTTTCTACTCGTCCAACACACGGCAATTGTGAAAAAAAGATTAGATTGTCATGATTTTTGATCACCGTATGTGCCGTATTATTTTATCTCACACAATTATTATCAGGGGCTGATTAATACTGTCAATAACTTTGACTAAAGATTTTGTGGAATTTAGCAGTCTTCAGATGGCCATCCAGATATATTTATGGTATTTAGCTCCAAAACATCAAGTTTTGTGTTAGCAGCAAGTGAATGTGGAAGTGCAATTTCTCCTAGCCAGCAGTAATTCAGTTTAAATAAACTGATTTCTTAGCTGTAAATTTCTGTTAGGATTTTAAATGTATTCTTAAATAAAAGAAAAACCTGTTTGTTATTACTTGATCAACAACAATGTAGACAAAGCATAAACTCTGGGTTTCATTTGTCATCAGGAGCCACAAGACAACAGTGACTCACTGTGAGCAAAAATAAAGTACAAAGCAGTTTTAGAAAAGAATAGCTATAGAAATATGGCTGTCTTTATTTTCTAAATCTGGTTTTCAGGGTTAGAAAGAGTCTAAAACTGCTTTTGTGATGACCTTAGAGCTTATTACAAGTTGTCACATAAACTAAATGAACTGATTTATTCTGTAAAAGTTGTTTGTTCACCATCAACATATTGACCTCATTGAGTTATAGCTTAGACCAGCACTGGACTAACATTCAGGCTAAAAGAACCACTGGTTTGTGAATGCACACTTCTGCTTTTCTCTGTGCATACATTAACTGTTTGTGGTGTTTGTTGTTGTTTGTCTCTGCAGGATTGGGTTTTCCTCACTCGGTTTTGCTTTCTCACCGACTTTGGCCGGTTAGATTTCCGATTCCACTATCCAAAGGTAAGTTTGGATGTTTGCATCATACATTTGTCACTGTAAGCTCTGGATTAAGAAACCTCTCAAAGAAAGGAAATTTTGTGTGAAATGCAAGTTAAAAACTCAATGCGGATACAATAGATAATGTTAAATTTTCATTTTTAGTTTTATTCAAACAAAACATTTAATACAAAATAAACAGCTGTATAAGTGATGTCACTGTTTACCCTGAAACATGAATCCAGACATCAGAAGAACATATGCTGCCATACAGGCATTTTTCTGGGCAGATTTTTCATGTCAGCAAAAAAAAACCTTACCGATGCATTAAAACAGAATGACTACATTAGAAATGGGTCTGAGTGGATGTTTAGCCTCTGCTTTTCAGACCAACTGCAAAGTAACATGCAAAACAAGATACTGTTGCATAGTTGAAATGGTTTGAGAAGCAAGGGAGTGGAATATAATAATATTTAGCTTTTTACTACACCAGTTTGGTTAAAATGGAAAATATGGTACCAATTCAAAATGAATTGTTGTTCTAGTTTTAGTTAAATTCAGACTTTAAATGAGTTGTAATTTATTTCATTCAGATTAAAATTTCACACAGCGTCTCAACCTTTATGCAAACTGGGTCGTATTGTTTCGAGACTTCTTTTTCACCTAAGCTCAGCTGACAACACTTTGTACTCTGGCAACACAAGTGTGCCATCCTTTTTTCATTATATATTCTTTCTTTAACATCTTCAGTTCAGCTTTTCCATTCTCTCTTTTCAGCTTAACTGATGCTGCACTTTTGTAACTTCTCTGTCCTCCTTACTTTGACTGTTCTTACGTTACCCCATCCTCCAGTTCTCCCTCATTCTCCTGTATATCTTGCTGAGTCCCTTTTGTTCTCATCCTTTTCTAGTCTTGCCTTTTCTTATGCCTTTTATGCTTTTGAGGCTACAGATTTGGAAAACAGTTTTATCCCATAAATCTTAAACTTGTTACCTTCCCTGATCTATGCACATCCCAATGCAATCTCTTTTTCCATCACTGTGTCTCTCCTGTGCAGTCTCGCTGCTGTCAGAACATACTGCTCTACTTTGATGACAGTTCTCAGTGGCCAGCTGTGTACAAAAGGGCGGAAAAGGTGAGATACTTTTACCCTTTGCATCATGACAAACTGTTTTTTAAAATACACAAGCAAGCAAAAGAATGAGTATTTCCATGTCAGTATGATGAAAGGTTGTGCCTCTAATTGTCACAATTACGATTGGATAAAAAGACGGGCTGTCAATTTAGTAAAAATTGACATTTTGAAAATGTGAGCATTTCACTCACAAGCAATCATGAATTATTGATGATTTGTGCGATGATCAAGGGTGGAATGATGTGTATTCACTAACACAAACTGAGACACCAGAGAATTCTGCTGAACCAAAGCTGCTTCATTGAAAATAATCATTTCTGCAGAAATATACCAAAGTTAAAGGCAAGTTATTAAAAGTTACATTACCTTTTAAATAAATCAAATGCTCTCATTGTAAAGTGCGTATTATTTTAAATTTATTTAAATCAACATTGTACTAATTAAAACCAAATCATGTAATCATTAAAACTGTATGAATAAAATGACTAATTCTTATGCTCTTCACTAAGTATCACTGTAAACACTCTGAACAACTCTTGAAGTGGAAAGTCGGCACGTTCACAGGCGTGTGTGTGCTCTGTTATAGAAAATCATCAAGTGAGCAAACCCATTAATTGAAACTGTTTTATAAAATGTTACATCTCTACGCATAAGACTAAATTCCTTTTAAGAGTATTTCCTAAACTGATTTAACTTCGTATGCAGAGTATGCAGAGGTCAGTTCGCCTCTATCTGATTATGTACTTTCAAACCTAAGAGTTGAAATATTTGTTTGTAATAAAACGGAGTAGAATCATATATACTGGATTGTAGGTTTGTCCCTCAGCTACAGAAGAAGCATAAATCATTTCTTGCATATAACACAGTCAGCTAATACTGTGAGAAGAAACATAATTTAACCTATAAAATCATCTTTCACAATACATATTAGAAAATGTAATAATTTATCATATGCAGACTTAATACCCTCTATTCCCCATTTGTAAATGCTGCACTTAACTGCTTATTTTCTAATCACGGTTTGCTGAGTTTCTGAGATTAATATAGTCTGAACTGTTATTAGGGTACTCAGAATTGAAAATCAATGCTGAAATTATTTTGCATGGTAAGAAAGAAAATGATATCGACATAAATACCTCGCATGTTGCAGCTTTCCCTGGAGTAATTTGTTAGGTGGTTTCATTTTCTGATACCCCATTGATATATTTCAAGTGCACTTATGGAGCTCACATCACTTTTCAGCTCTCTGATCTCCGCTTACCACTTTGCATTAATATTAAAGAAGTCACAAATAAACAAATTTATCCCAGAAGAGACAAAAAACGTATTGAATTCCAGCTGCTGCTGAAGGCAGTTTTCCTTTTATGTGCTGATATTTCTTAATGTATCAACATCTCCCTGTGGGAATAAACCCCAATTTGATTGATCTCACTTCAGATGATAGCCATTTAGAGAGTAGGAGGGTTAAAATTTTATTCCTTTGCAGGAAAAATGACACACAAAACTGCTAAACCTGAATAAACACAATATTTTCTGGTCTGCATTGACACTGTGTGAATACATCTACTGTGTTCTTAATACAGTACACTTTTTATCCCTTGTAATAAAGAAATGCAAATGCCTGACAGGTTATTAAAAACATTATTCCACAGCAACCACGCTGTCGGCACTGCAGATGTCTACATTCATTGTTAGTTCTGCTTTTAACAAGTTATTTTCCATCTGCTGACAGCAGAACTGCTACCAGAAGGAAGCAGTGCTGAGGCCTGAAAATAACCAAGTCATCAATCTCACCACACGTTACACCTGGTCAGGATGCGTGGTAAGAACACGGCAGAAACACGTTTGTACATATGCACACAGTTTCACTGAGCAGCAGAAAGAATAATCCACTGTTTTTAGTCTGATTTAGTTAATTAAGCAAAGTTCTGACTGCTTTGTGGTGATAAACGCACTGTTCCCTTTTATCACCATACAGCTGAACATATTTTTATCTTTCTTGTTGCATGTTTTTGCTGTAATGCATAAATTTCACAAAATATGTTGAATAGGAAAACTAAACAAAGACAAAAGAAGTGCAATAGCCTGTAATGTGTCTACTGCATTACACTTTGACTGTAGATGATTCAGTCCCATTGATCAGAAAGGTTTTTAGAAATCTTTACTTGCTGTAACATCTTGTTTAAACTCCCTTTTTCTCATTAATTATTAATGCAACTTGTTTATTACATTAGGAAGTGTGATTGCCCTGTGCTGCTGCTCGTTGTGTTGTTGGTAGAATTTGTTCCAACATTTCAAGCTATATTGGGGTGTGAAATATGCTTGTATCTTGATATCTCTGGCTCCTTCTCTAGTGTGACAACTCAGTGTGTCTCTGAGGTAAAATGTGCTGCTTGTTTGGAAGAACAACATTCTCTGTGCACCACCCCCTCCATGCATTTCTTCACTCTCAGGTGGAGGGCGATGGCAACGAGGAGGTTCTGAGCTGTGTGGGTGGTCGCAGTTTCCGCTCGGTGAGGGAGAGATGGTGGTACATCGCTCTCAGCAAGTGTGGGGTAAGCACTGACCTCTGACACCTATGACACTACTGCCTTTTCCTCCTAAACAAGGGCAAGTTTACTGTCAAGCGGTTGACAAGGAAACGCATAGTCTGGAGAGAGCCTGCATGTAAAGCTGCCCACGTGTTTAGTTTTCCTTTTCCCCCTCTTTTCAGAGGAACAAATGTCAGTATTGACACCATGTTCTTGTCTACTCCTTAATCTCAGTATAGATTATATCACAGATTAAACAGTAATCCCAAGTTTATTTCTTATGTTTTATTTGAATAAAAAGCATAAAAAGTTTTACAACAGACCAGTTCACCCTTTAGTTATGTTTGTTTTATTTATAGGTCAGCATTAAATGAGAAAGGAGCAACATGATGGTTATGATGCATTTTTGGTTTGCATGTGGAGCGGGGCCTTTTGTGAGCAAATCATAAGCCTGGATAATAATAGCTGAGTGATGATAGATGCTCCTTTGCCAAGGGCTTCAGTCAAGGGTAAATCCTTGGAGTGAAGGTGTGTGTAGTTGTTTTGCTTTGTGTTTTTGTGTTATAAAAGTGGATGAGAGAGGAAATGAGTGTAAATTATGCTCAATGTATACCACACTGTGTCTGCTCATCAGTAAACTGAGAGGATCTGGATTCTGTGAGTGATTGTGTGTTAACACTAATGCCCTTGATTTAAAACAATAAAAAATTCATATTTGCTGGGTTGTTTGTGACCAGCGGAGGTGGAATATGATTAGAATGGATGCTTCCCATGGATTGTGATTCAGTGTCATGCCAGCGTCAGCTGAAAGACACACTGCCTAATGCTGTTGGACTTGAGTAAAAAAGCTTGTCTCCGCTCCTGTGGACATATGCATGCTGCGTCCTGCAGCCAATTTCCACCCCTCGTCGCTCACTGCTTGTCTTCTCGCTTCCGTTTCACTTTCACACTTCTTCATCTTTCCTCTCACTGTCGCTCACAATCTTTGGCAATGTCCTGCTCTCTTTCAACACTATCACCAAGCTGTGACGCGCTCCATGCCATTTTATATCTGTCTACCTCTGTGTCTCCTGCGCCTCTCTGTCAGTCTGTTCTTAATTGTGTTTTTCCTTTCCATCTCCCATCTTATTGGTCACATTGCTTTACCTCTCTCGCTCGCTTAATGCATTTTCCCTGGCACCGTCGCTTGTATCTGCTACAGCACATTTCCCTCTTTGTTCCTGTTTCTCTCATCCAGCTCTTCTTTCATGTGCTGTCGCTCAGTCTGTACCTGTGCTGAGGTGGATCTAAATCCATATCAGCTCTAACTCAAAATCTTTAAAACCCAAGAATGCCTGTTTGCTCTCATTTCATGAAAAAAAACCTATGAAATAATGCAGGAAATGGCTAATGTAGAGCTAATTGAGGATAATTCCACTTAATTTAACTTAAAACTATGGATGTTTTTGATATTTGTTTTGCAGCAAATTTGATGTCTGCAGCTCCTTGTTGCAGTGATGACACGGTTTGATGATGTCATAGCCTCAGAATGAATTGCAAGCTGTGCCAAACAAACAAACATGTCTAGAAAAACTATAAATGATATCTCTTATAGTTTATCATTTTGAGTTAGTGGAGATGTTCCTGAAGAGTTTCATATACAATACATATTTGTAGTGTAAAAGTCATTAAAAATAAGTCAAAACCAATATTTTCTGATATCATATTTTAATGCCCATGTTGGCCCGGTTAATATTAGTATGACTGCTGTAACTCGGGAGGAAGAGCAGTTGTCCTTCGACAGGAGGCTTGGGAGTTAAGTTCTAGGCTTCTCCTGAGTACATGCCAAAGTGTCCTTGGGCAAGGCACTGAACCCCAAGTTGCCCCTCTTTTAGGGTGTGAGTGTAAAGCAATTTGAGTGATCCACAAGATGAGAGAGGCAAAATAAGTCAATTTACTATTTACCATTTATGTAAAATTAAAAAAAAAACTGCATTACAGCTTAGGAGGCTTCGGGTTGAGGGTTTTTCCAGACAAAAAAGTTGTTAGTGTAAACACATTTTTACAAATAACCTGGTTTGTTTTCTCATCTGTTTATGAAAATAAAAACTCAGAATTGAATCTTTTGTTGTTTTCTACTTTTGCTGAATTCTTTTGATGAGTTAGTGTTAACCCAACCAATTAAACACTCCTTTAAAAAAAACAATGCATTAAAGGTTAGTTTCTGCTCTTGTCTTCAACAACTATTGTCAAACTATTTAACCTTGTGGCTTCACACAAAGCTTTGAAATGCTGTAATCAATTCCCACCTTAATATTCTGAGCAGAACGCTTACTGACACCAAACCACCTTAATATGAATTGAAGAAGAGCTGCGATTTGAGAAAATTTTAATGGATGCTGGCTTAAAAAAATGTAGCTAACATCTTGGCAATGTCTTTATGAAGGAGTGCACAAACAACTGCTGCATGAAATCTGCAGGTTGTTTCATAGAAATGTGCAACACTGCCACGTTTATGTGCGTTTTAATTCCTTTACTTTTAAATCCTTCATTTTAACCTGTAAATCATTCATTTATTGTCCTTATAAAGTAGAACCACAATGCTTTGGTCTGAATTCCTGGTTATTCTCGCTCCACACACACCTTATAACCCTGTTCTGAGGAGCGTCTTCAGAGCGACTCGTTTTGGTGTGGTACCTTTAAATGTGAATGAGGCCTGTCCAGCCCCACCAGCAGCGATATGCTAATCTCCCAGCAGAGAAACATTTTATTGGTAAGTTTAGTATAGATGTCAACAACGGAACACATATTCAATTCACAATATTGGTTACTCGGAAGTCCATAACCTTATTTGGCAGACCCACTGCAAATACTGTGACGTATTAGATAAAAAACAAATGTAATAGTGAAAATTAAAGAAACTGAAAAATATGACTAAAAGGAATATAAAGATATATGCACAGCATCAGGAAGGAGTAGATTTACATTTTCTGCATCCCTAAACACTTAGAAGTCCACAAAAACATATATTTAAGGGCTAAAAAAAAGTGGATTTTGCATAAAATGTCCCCTTTAAATCCGCTTTAAAGGCATGAAGAATGATCATGCAAACACCTTATTCCAAAGTAAAACAACTATTCTAAATTAAACTTAATTCCCAAGTTACTGGCTGGTTTATTCCTATTTTAAACCGAATGGATTAATTCCTCTTCCCTGTATGCATTCATTCCCCTTTAAGTTAATTCTGGTTGTTCTGTGCATGCTTGTTGCCTTGTCCCGTAGCAATGACACACTTATTCCTTCTGTCTCTCATCTCATATACTCAAAAAGCAAAGTAGTATGCTCATGTAGAGCTGGTGCTTCAAACTTATAATCAAAATCATTTCTCAATTTAAATCCATCATGAAACCATAACTGCGAACGTTCATTATCCCTTAAATGGTGTCAGTTTGACTTGAAACACTGCACTTCTGGAAGCTAATAAATAAAAAATAACAACACAATGTTATGAGTCTTTGGGGAGTTGTATACGCACATATACACAAGGAAATGAACAGACTTGGTGATTTGTGTTGACTTGAGCAATGTCTAAACACAGTGTTGCAAGAATCTTACATTATCTATTTATCAATAAGAGTTAGAACTTATGATCAACTTTTTGGTAAATTATTTAGTTGCTTATTCAGTTACTGTTAAAAATGCAAAATAATGACATGAAAGTTATGTTTAAAAAAATGTAAGTCTTTCATCATGACATGGAAACTTCTGTGATTATACCTTGCTTATGTCAACTCTACAGTACACGTATTGTATCTTACTAGTACGTACATGTATAGTACTTACTAGACTTGGTTAAGGGGGGAAATATTAAAATATGAAGGATTCCAGCTCATATTTTTATAAAACTAAATATTTTATTTTTATAGGTAATCCCATTAAGAGACACATTCTTTTAAATAAGAGACCAGTTTACCTAAATACATGTCATTCTGTGCTTTTGATGGCTTTATAATCTAAAAATAAACTTCATGTCTGAATCTGTAGACAACAAGCTTTAATACTGTGGATAATTTATTAAAGATCCTATAATGGGATATTTGTCATTTCAGTGTATTGAATATATGCACATTTATGATATTATGCATTTTGCAACATGCACCACACTGTAGTTTTGCCATAAGACTCATTTCTTGCTGGTAGGTCTCTTACCTTTTTGGAGGAAAAATTCAAATAATTAGACAAAACATTAATGCCACTAAGTTAAACGAGAAAATTTGTCCAATTCGAAAAACAGGAACTAACTCTAAACTTTTCTCACAATTTAATACGATTGATTTAAAAATCCTACAAGAAATAGTTTGGCATTTAAAACTAACAACATGCATTATGGACATGATGCCATCTGACTTCTTAAAAACAGTTTTTACCTCTGTAGAAAATGATCTACTGCTTATTGTCAACAGC
>JBAMHV010000006.1:9105613-9127618 GCA_037177535.1 Pseudomugil gertrudae | reverse complement strand
CGAGCTTTAACAAGAACAAAGAGATCTGAACACATCACACCAGTTTTAACATCTTTACACTGGCTTCCAGTCCGTTAAACTACCGGTGGAAATTAAACTTTCACCAACTGTAGACACTTTAAATCCAGGTTGAAAACATTTCTTTTTTCATGCACCTATAAATGAATCTCCACGGTAACTTTATATGATCAGCTTTAATGACTTTTATTTAATTTATGATTTTATTGTGATTTTTTTTGCAGTTTTTTAAATTCTCCTTTACATCTGTAATGATTTTACCTTTTCAATGTAAAGCACTTTGAATTGTCCTGTACGAAAGGTGCTATACAAATAAACTTGCCTTGCCTATACCTGGAACTGAGAACGGCTTACTGTGGCTTGCTCTCAGCTCCTCTCGCGGGTCCACCCCACCCACACTGAGCAGCCCGAGAAGCCCTCTCATTTTCCCGCCCAATCCGTGGCGATGCCTGCTGGTTCTCCTGCTGCTCCTCTGATGGTTGGAATCACCCCAGATTGTAAAGTCAACTTCAAAATAAAGCCACTTTTATAACGGCAGAAGTTCTGGAAGCTGTCTTCAGAAAAGTGTCGCTCGAAAATAAAAACATTTTTCTGCACTTTGTGTTGTGGGTTTCCACATATGGATGCTATCCACTTTTCTCATAGCTTTTCGTCTTTCGGCAGTTTATATAATGTGCCCACATTTGCACATCCGGAAGCACATTTTCTTCAATTAGCCATGGTTATATATATATGTGTGATTTGGCTATCATCAACAAAAATAATGGTTCGAGTCTGCAGAGGTCTGCAGAGTTCTGGCTGTAGTCGGCCTGTGGAAGGCATGTCTGTTGACAGGCGTGCAGCAGCAGCAACTTCCTGGTGGAGGTGAGAATTAAAGTTTTCAGGTTGGTGAGTCACCATCGTGCAACCTCACACGGTGGAGTCAGGCATTCGCTAGTAGAAGGTTAAAGGCTCATAAAAGTCCATTTTGCATAATATAGACCCTTGACAAAATGTTTCCCAGTTTGGGATCAAGCTGTTTGCTAGTTTGAAAAGGGTTGATCCTGGGATCCTTGACTAAAACTCTTTCCCAAGGTTTAATCCTGCCACTACATCATTCCCTCGATCATTGTTTCTCATCATTTTTTGCTTTACTTTTTATGCTGATGATCCACTAATATTACTGCTCAGCACTTTCACCTGATCTGGCTGTCAGTCAACACTATTAACCCATTTACATGCTAAATTGTAAGCCAGAATATTCCATCAATTATTATTTTTCACATGACTGTGATTGAGTGTCTATGGTGATGATACAATCTACAGGATTATTACTTCATCCACAATACATGATCCTTTACAGAACTCCTTCAGCTTGTTGAGATTGTCACTACCTTCACAAAGCCCTGACCTTAAACAGTTTCAGGGTGAGTTAGAGCTTTATCACCTGACATCACTAACACTTCCCTGGTGTGTGAGGGACAGTTTCCTGCTGCTAGTTTCCCACATCCTGTGGAAAGCCTTCTCAGAAGGATGACTGTAATAACATATTAAAGGACAGTGGATTGCACAGATGTGGGAAGAGTTGTGTAATGTCTTAAGATTTTTTTTCATCCCTGTTACAGACATGATGATGAAAAAAACAATACATTGAATTTGTTGGGCTAAAGATGCCCACAAATTATATCTATGTCGGTCAGATTAAATTAATCTGAAATTAAAGCTCTTAAAGTTGAATGCATCCAGATATTTCTTCAGGAGGTTTAAATAACTCCTATGTATATATTCATTACATAAACTAAAGAAGTAACTCCATTTTTGAAAAAAATGATCAAATATAAATATATATTTGTAAAAAGTCTATATCCTAATAAATCTGCTCCTATGTAAGTATTTTTGTTCTTGTCTGACATTGCATCAGAAATTCAAAGTAAAAAAAAAAAAATTAAACCTGCAATCAACGTTGGAGGCCCTCACACCTCTGGCACCGCTCGGCCTAGGCTGCTACTGTGACCCCAGGCGACCTTCCTCACGTGCTTTACTAACCCTCAAAGCAGCCTCACTTCATGGGTCATTTAAGTCTTAACATCAGGTCATTTAGGCATTAAAATAAGTCATTTTCGGTTACCAGGGGGTGGAGCCACAAAGATGCCAACATTTCTGACATTAGAATATGATGAGCAATAATCTAGTATGAAACATGTTCAGTTTAGTGCAGATTTGTTACTTTATGTAAGATCTAATGGAAAATGTGCTTAATGGCAAAACATCAAACTTTGAGGCCCTGCCCCTGCGAAATGATTTCTCCTACTAGAGGAAATAACACAACTTTTGATCACACTTGTCTCTGGAGTATCACACAAAATATTGTGAGTGTTTGAGCATGTTCAGGACTCTGAACATGCCATTTGTATGGACAAAGAAAAATAAGAAGCTTAAAATACATTGGGCCTTCGCACTGCCACCGTGATCTGGCCTAAAAAGCAGCATCTCCTTTGTATTCACTCATTTCTGTGACAAGATTGTCACTCTTTTTTTTTAAAGTTTATTTTAGTAAATAAACTAATGGAAGCATTATCTGACGAAATAACTACCGGTACTCGTCCAACTTGGACACACCTGGGTAATTCTTTGGTAATGCTTACTGTGCATAGGTTATGATCTCTCACAAGGAAAATTAAGGGCTGCACAATATGTTGATTTTTTTTTTCTTCTACATGTAACAGCATTGGACATCCTTTGGTGGATAGGTTGTTTGGTTGCCATGTTGTCCGGGGCAAATCAATATGCACATATACAGGAAAAGGGACAGTGGTCTTGTAAATTGTCAGGCTGAGCTATAACCGTGTCTCAAATCATCTGTGCATATAACTGCAGCCATTGCAGTGGTTGGCTCTCAACCTTGATTGTGTTAAATCATTTTTCATCATATCAAAGTGGGGGGAAAAGGCAGCTTACGCAGTAAATACGACCCTTACTATTCTTTATTTAGTAAAACATTAGAAAAGAAACTTGTTTTTTGTTTCTTTGCTTGAAGTGAGTCAGTTGCTATTGATGGGTTTGCCATTCATTTGTAGAGAAGAACAATGCAACCCTGGAAGCATCCATCCCTTTCTTTCTTTTTTATTCATACATACATACATACATACATACATACATACGAAAATGATCATTTCAAGGTTAAACTTTACACCTGTGAGCTAGATTGAATGCTGAGTTGCTACATTGGAGATTTGAACGTTTCTAAGTGAAAGCTTGAGTTAAAAATTAAAGTTTGGCATTTGAAAAGCATCATGATGGATTCCATCTCAAATGTTTCCATTTATGTTAATTTGTTGTGGAGCTTAACAACATTCAAACACAAGTCTCTTATCAATATTAAATGCAAGCAAAGCAAACCTCGAGGAGCACAGTGTGAGATTGTGCTGTGTATGTGAGAACACCTTCAGTGTGTAGATGTATCAAGACGGTGAATCAGATGCCCTTTAAACTTAAAACCAACCATCAGAGCTGATCTCATTTTGTGACTCCATCCCACAGAGACAATTCCTGCTGTGAATTCCACCTCATCCTTCATTCAATCTCCAGTGTATCCATCTCATCTCTCCTCTTTGCATTTGCTTATTTTTCCTTCATTCGTCCCATCTCTGCACCTGTATTTTGAACTTCATCTATATCTATCACGATCTTTATCTCTGTCTCCTTGCTCTTTGTGTCTGTATTGATTTTGTGGCAGTATGTGCTGCATGCTTCTTGCGTTTTTTGATAGAGGGAGTGAGCTTGAGTCTCAGGCTGCCAAATGAAATCAGTCTTTTTTTTCCCTCCCCCTCTCTGTTCCCTCGGTCCACTGCAACAAGCGCAAACTCCATCGGCTTTGAACTTGCATGTGTGAAATGAGCTCTCTGTGCTCTGATTGTTCACCCATCTCTGTGCTCTTTTTTCTTGTTCTCTGCTTTTCATCACTCTTTTTTTCCCTCACCTCCAAAGTTCACTCCAGTTTGGTGCTTTTTGTTTCTGTGACTGAAAAATTAACATTAATTTAGCAAAAGTTGGTTTCAGGGACTGTGATGGATTACCTCTAAGTTACTTCAGTGTTTCCCAAATATTCTGTCCTTTTTTTTTATCTGAAAATCATTTCAGGTAATTAAGCAATATCATCTGCTTTGCAGCAAATCTGATGTCTGAAGACACTTCCAGTTCCAAGCTCCTCATGCTGCATGTGATGAAGGTTTTGATGATGTCATAGTCACAGGATTTATTACGAGTTGTGCAAAACAAACGAGCATATCTGGATAATTATACTAGACATCTCTCATGTTGTCATTGTTTTGATTTTGATTTGAAGCACTTTATTTCAAACCAAAAATATATAAATTTGCATAAATTTATGGTAAATAACAAATTTATGATATATATTATTATAAAATATCAGCCGATAATAATGATATCTCTACTAGTAATAGCTTTCAGACATAATTATCAGGAGGATAACGTAATGGTAAATGGACTTGGACTTATATAGTCCTTTTCCAGTAATGTTGGCCACTCAGAGTGCTTTACACTACATTCACACGCACTCATACCCCGATAGGCACATCAGTGGGCAACTTGGGGTTCAGTATCTTGCCCACATGCATTTTGGCATATAACCATTGGAAGCATGGAATGGATCTCTCAATCTTCCAGTTGAAAGATGACAGCTCTTCAGCTGCCTGTACATAGCATACAGCCAACATGAAAGCAGGGGAAATGTTGTGATGGTTAGGATTTATCTTTCCTGGTTAATCTGTGTCATTCTCACAGTGGAACACAGCGGGCAGAACAGCTTAGATTGCCTTTTTCTTTTCTCCTCAAACTTAAAGTTCTTTCGCTCACCTAGGGGCTCCAGAGGTGCAACCAGTCCAGCTGGGACTACATAACACATTTACACTCAGCAGATATATCAACAGTCTTCTTCTCCAAGGAAGATGTGGATGTTTTCATCCCCTTGTAACAAAAACTGTTAGAAGTGATCTAAGTTTTTAGTTTGGATATCCGGAGCTCATTGAATAAATGTAATCATTGTGTTGAAACAGAAAGTTGGAAGCTGTGTTTTAACCCCTTTCATTACATGGCAATCTTGTGTGAACATCAGTGGAAAATGTAGTTATGCTCAGAAAAGCTGAATGTTCCCATGGTCAGCAAATAAGACATGTAAGACATCGGACACTTTCTGATAAAATGGTTTGTTTGTGAATGCTGGACTTACAATAATATAATGTGCTGACACTGAGATACAGGAAAAGATCAATTTTACCTATTGAAGAATGACCAGAAATATCACTTTAGAAATGTTATGAAGGTGTCAGCATAACATTATATTTGCACAGTCAGCCTGTGAAATTAATGATCACACGAATGCCAAAACCAAATAACATGATGAATAGTCCAAGGTGTTTCTGCTGCCTTCGAGGTCTGGTCAGTCCTATCAGTCCTTCATGGGATGTGCTGGAAAAATGCTGTGAAGCCTAGATCTTTCTGCTAAAATAATGGTTGCCAACACTGCTTTGCATGAAACCACAGGACTCTGAGATCTATTCCCTAAAAGGTCGGAGCTTTTTGGCAGCACAAATGAGACCTACCCAATCGTCTTACACCATCTTAATGTTGAGGTTAATCAATGTAAACACTCAGTGTTGTCATGCCTTAATGAGACAATCAATGTTATTCATTTCACCCATCGGTGGTTTTAATGTTGTTTCTAATACGGCATTGCTGTTATATCTGATTTAATCTGGAACACGTTGCTTCAAATAATGTCCTTTTAATTTCAAAATACTTTAGCTGTCTTTGTGATCCAGTGCAGCAAGGTTCTTACAGTTTAACTGTAAAGCTGCTTTTAAGTCCAGATCATTATTCTTTTCTCCCAATAGGCCCCATAAATATCAATTTTCAGTATCATAGAGAACAAGCAACATGTCCTGAGAATGTTTAAACATAAATCTAATAGTCATTACTTCTCACTGTCAATTCAATCTCAAGAACTGTCCACTGCAGCATAAAGCATTAATCATATTTTGTACAGTTTAGAAAACCAGTAACTGTGCAAAACAGTACGTTTTTAATCCAACCTGCTCCTTATTCTGGTCCTCTCCTCTCTCATGTAGGGCGATGGCTTGCAGCTGGAGTATGAGATGAAGCTGACCAATGGCCAGTCTTTCTGGACACAGCATTTCTCTGCGGATGAGTTTGGTAAGAGTGATTACACAGAAAGAGAGATTATGGAAGGAATTGCCGATGGCACGAGCCAACACCATTTAGTACGGCCAATAAAGCACACTGCACTGAACAAATTGCAATAATGAAGGGACGGCTGAATGAATTAATGATGATGGATGAACTGAGCAGGAGGATGAAAAGAAGAAGATGCTCATGAATCTTCTAAATGAATTATTCCTACATTTTTAACCCCCTTCTTCTTTTTCATACACTGTACTTCAACTTTCCTCATTTTCTGAAATAATCCACTTTCCTTATCAACTACCCCCCCACCCCCACCCCTCCCGGATTGCCTCCTTTCCCCCCATCTTGAAATTTTCTGAGCCTATTTGACTCCTCTTTATTCCATCATGTTTCCATCATTCCTCATCTATTATTTTAATCCCACCTTCCACTTTCTCTTATCATGCACCTTCTCCATTTGTTTTTCACAGGAATCCTGGAGACGGACATCACTTTCCTAGTCATCTTCTCCTTGGTGTTCCTCCTCTCATGCTACTTTGCCTGTAAGTACTCCTTTTTCTACTTAGCTGAATCTCTTTCTATTTATTCTGAATTTCAATGCTTTCAGCAGTCTTTAAATAGACTTTTTCTCAGTTCTAGTGTAAAATCTACATGTTTTCTTGATGGGTTAAGAGTAAGATTTCATGTTTCTTAAGATGAGTAAGGGTGAAGCATACCTGTTTTCTCCTGAGGCTGGGAGTTTGTCAGAACAGAGCACATGCAACAAAGCAGCAGGTATGAGCAAATGGTGAGTAGGGCTAAATCTTTATGTAAAGATGACTGGTTGAGTTGAGAAATAAGTAGCAGGTTTAAGGTTACTGAAGCAAGTTTGTTAAAAGAAGATGAAGCTGAAAAATGCAGAAAGCTACTGAGAAGAGCAGGAGAGGCTTAATACTAAATAAAAATGTGCAGCTCCAGACCACCTTCATTTAAAGTTTTCCTTCATGGTCATATATCTTACTTTGTCTAAACTAATGGGGCAGTGAGTCACTTAAATCCCACCTAAACCTCACTTAGCTCTACATTATTATCCAACCTCTTCACTGTGAACAGTAGAAATGATGATCTGCGTCTGGCCAAAAATCACTTGAATGAAGATGTAAGTGAGTAGTACAACTCAAACTAGTGTCCACAAGTGATAGAGCTGAATTAATGTTTATTAAAATGTCCATCATTTGAGCTGGGATACTGCTAGACAGCGTTTGTGCTTTAGTTTTAGAAAAAACAAGAAAAGAAACCCCTCCGGTTGTGGGCTTTACTGACTTATGTCATGATCATTGCTATTTCAGATTTGATAGTATCTTTCCCCAAGCTGTCACACAGCTCTGTGTTTGTATGTCTTTAGTTGGTTAATTGTTTATATGTTTTCTTTCCACACTGTAAACACTGTTAATCACCTTATTAACCCCTTCCCAGGTTGTGCCTTGATGTTGCTACAATAGCCTCAAAAAGGGCTAATTGAGGCTATTGTACTGATCCGCTATCACAGACTTTAAGTCGGTTCATAAAAAGTTGGATTTAAAATAAAGTGTCTCTAACAATTCAGGCGCACAACAATTCTTGGGTCATGATTAAACATTATGAATAATAAGGGTAAGCATACAAAGTTTGATGTGTTCCTTTTTAAGAATAAAGGATTCAATAAGTCAGAATTGTGATTGATATGATTTTAAAATTGGCATCACTATGCAATAAGTGTGTGATCGTTTGATCTGTTTATGATATTGGATGATGGTTTCTAATAGTGTAACATCTTTCCAGTCATGCTTGTAACATGTTATAGAATTGCTAAAATTTAATTGAATGAATCGAAAGTAAATTCCCTGTAATCAAATAGAAACTAAATGAAAGACAAGAAGTTACAGGAAAGTGTTGGAAAACAGGAGTAAATCCCTGACATCTCCAAGCATATGTTAAACGATATTTGCAATATCTTTTAGTTATAAGACACAAAATTCAGTTGAAGCTTGTTTAGGAGCTCTTGCTTGGCCAGGTCTGTGGTTGTGCAAAGCGAGTGTGTGTTTATGACTCCTCATCCTCTTATGCATTGTGCCCTGCAGACCGTTGTTTCCTGCTGAAGTATTTTGGAAGTAAAATAGCCTGCTCAAATATGCATTAAGAATATTTTCCTTCAGTTTAAGTGGAAAGAATCAAGAAAATGAGTTAGCCTCACACTGAGATGGACACCACAAGATGGATGCATACTAATGATCGCTCTTCCTATTTATCTGGCTCGTTCTCTTGTTCTTGTTTCCTTCTATTTCCCACTCCTGTCAGCCTCTCGCTCTCATTCACCATCTGTTCAGATATCTCCATTCTTTTTATCTGTGCCCCTCACAACACGCATACACAATAATGCACACACCTCTATCACCTCACTCTTGTTTGTTTTTCTCCTTCTAGACAATCTGAAGGGAAGACAACTTCTTCACACAACCTACAAAATGTTTATGACGGCAGCAGGTGTGGAGGGTAAGAGCTTCCATCCTGAACAGACACACACACTCAGGATGACAATGAGCCTCTTGCACAGCTGCAGCATCTTATACATTGATCCTGTCTTGAAGAGTGGAGATATTATCACACTTATTAGCCTCTGAATAGGAACTATTGCAAACAGACGTGCCACACTACAGTGTTCAGTGAAGCATGCTGTTACTGATGAACCCCCCCTCTCCTTCTCATTTTTCTTCTAACCCCTTATCACCCCTTTTTTCTTTTTCGCTTGCTTGTCCCCTCTGCAAATCCCCTCTCGATTCACTTGCTTCCCCTGAATTCTCTTTCACCCTCTCCCCCTCTCTCGCTCCAAACCTCCTTTTATCCGTTCTTCCTCTTTGCTTTCCTGCTTCTCTACTCTCCACTTCTCTCCTTCTACCCCCCCCCCCTCATTATCATCTCCCTGTCTCCTCTGTTTTCAGTCTTTGCTTTAATCCCAAATCTCTCCTGCCCACCATCCTCTTCTGCGACGCCTGTGCTCACCTATACCTTTCCACCTCCATCCTTCCTCCCTTTTCTTCTTTCTCTTATTTTTTCTGTTTCTCTTTTTCATGCATCTTTTTTTTATTTGGCAGTGCTCAGCCTGTTGTTCCATTGTGTCTACTGGGGCCTGTATGCTAGAGATGGTGTTGGCAATGGCAGCCTGAAAATACTCGGTGAGTCTCCCCCCACCCCTCTCACATTGGTCACTCACTGAATGATAGACACCGGCTCTGCACTGGAAAATCCGTCACTGCCCAAGCAGAAAGGATGAGTGGACGATGATGGATGTATGCCTGAAGAAATGTAATGGCTGGTCTGATGGGCGTAGGCGGGATCATGCATGACTTTATATGACTGTGTGCACACTATGTGTGTGGTGACCTGATTTTATTGTTCCCATCTGATATTACCGTTTCGGAAACCACAACCTAATTACCCCTTCTGTCTCTTTCTCATTTTCTCTCTCTCCACCTCTCTGTCCGCCTCCAGGGAAATTACTGTTCTCCGTCAGTTTCTTGGTGTTCCTTCTGATGCTCATACTGTTGGGCAAAGGTTTCACAGTCACCAGGTGGGGAGGGTGGTTGACTTTTTAAGTTTTTTTAACGTGTGTGTGTGTGTGTGTGTTTATGAATTTCTTCTCTCATGCTATGTTACTCTTCAGGCATGCTGTCTACTGTCACATTTTTGATGCTCAGTGCCTCCACCACCTCCCACTGTCATGTCTTACTGTTACAGTCATAGCCCAGTCTCATAGCATGACAGTGCCAGGTGTCAGTGAAAAGATCTGTCGGGCTGCTGGCTCTTATAGTTTGGATAAACCGACATGCCAGTGCTGTTTTTAGTGTGAACAGCTGCTTTGTATTTTTTACTTTTCTCTTTGGGGGAATATGGGCAGTACGTGACTGAAATGACCAGTTTTTGCTCATTCTTTGTTTCCTGGCAAAGCTTAGTGGAAATTTGCTCGGTTCTGGCAGTAACACCACATAATAGATTATTTAAGAGTGCTCAACTTCCCTGGAACATCAGCATGTATCTATCTTATACCTGAATGGACAAATTCCCTCCTGGCTCAACTGTCACTGGTTGTGCCAGTTCTACAAATCTAGTCATTAATTCCAGTTGTCAAACTAGAAAAAAGCATGGCAGGTCTTCTCCACATTAGTTTATGTGAGAAAAGCATCAAACAGTTGCATGATTGTAAAAATCCTTGATGGCTACTGAGCTTCCAAACTATAAAAGCTGCTTTTCTGACTGTGCAGTGCATCTGCTGGGTTCAGAGGATTCTGTTATTTCTGCTTGATGAATTCTAATGAAAACCCTCCATCATTAAACTGAAGAACACATTAACATCAAGCTAAAACATGCTTGTGTTTGAAGAAAATTACTTCACAACTTTTAAAAGTCTTTCATTTTGTGGAGATTAATTTGTCTATTCAAAAGTGTTTTAAAATGCTGATGAGGGCTTAATGTGGAGATGCTAACATTTGTTGATTTCTGAAAACAAAGAAGAAATTAATTTCTCCTTTTTATTCAGTTTGAGCCTGCAGCTATTTTACTAGAGGCGAGATGTGTTCAATAGCTGCTTTTACATTAAGTTGTCAGTCTGAGCATAAAGCAAATACATGGTTATGTGTGTGTGCAGCGCGTGCATTTGTAACCCTGTTTTCCATTTGTATATCTCTTAATTGTGTCTGTGTGTTTCTTTTCTTCCTCCAGTGTGTGTATGACTTCTGACCCTCTTTGTTTGTCCATGTGTCAGGGCAAGAATAAGCCACAGTGGATCTGTTAAACTGAGCATCTACATGACAGTCTATACAATCACCTACGTCATCCTCTTCATCTATGAGGCAGAGGTACAGTGCACACATTACATCAGCTGTTTAGGTTGCCCGTTCACTTTAGCATTGATTTGTCAATCAGTGAAATGTAGTAGCTCATCCTCTGATAATCCATTATACATCACCATCATATTTAATTATTTTGATAGTTTGGTGGGTTTTGCCTGAGAACGCACTAATCAGAATTATTGGCCTCCATGAATTGTCTGCCCATAATTTTAAGATATTTTGATAAATAAAGTCAGTGAATACTGACAAGTGAGTTTGTTTTATTTTTTAATTTCCTGCATAGCATGGTTAATTACTATTTTTAAGACTAAAGAATTGTGTGATTTCTTCACAACTGCTATCATCAAAACCCACAAAAATACTAAACTACAGAAAAACTGTCAAAGAAAATCTAATAATTATGGAAAAACCTCTGGATTTGAGCCATAATGAGTCTTGTTTTCAGCTGTACTATATGCTGCACACCTAACCTAACCTAAGCAATCCTACACCATGGACAGCATTACTGAAAGAAATGCATAATGATCTTTAGATAAACCACATTATTTTCCAGTTTATCTTCACATCCACAGAATAAAAAGCCCATTAATAAAATGCTCATCCTACTGTTAATGTTGGAGGTTCCATCATGCTGTGTGGCTGTTTTACTGATTTACAGACTGGAATCGTTAATGTCACTGAAAATGTTGATGTTGGAATTAAATTAAAACTTAACTAATTTACTACATTTACCAACAAGCAATTTGAATGCACAGCAATGGAAGACTTGCAGTTACAAAGTTGGTTTTTCCAGTCAAAATCAAAGTACCAATGTAGTCTTTTTCATTTTTGTGTGTTTGAATGGCTTAATTAATTAAATTGTTGTAATGGCTTTAACTGTCAACTCGTTAAATAGATTGATTGCTAATTATGAAAATCCATCAAAGTGACTGTAAAAGTGAAGCAAACAACAAAAAAGAAGGGAACATTTTTCATTATCAAAGTCTTAAATACTTTGATTTTTTCAATAAACAATCTTTTGTAAATATATAAGCTTTTACCATTTATGAAGCTTCTTGAAAAGATACTCACCAACCAGCATGCTTTGCTCTCATTAATTACACTGTCCTCACTATGTTCTGAACCAGAAGATGAAAACACATTTTACCACTATGATGTTGAACACATGAGCTCATGAATTAATAACATTCCCAGGAGTACAGAGAGGCACATATATCTCTGCAGAGTGAAGATACTTCTGCACATTCAGTCGTACAGCTGGTGCATTTAGAGACACTGTAATGCAGCTTTTGAACTCATGTTGGTAATGACCCCAGGAGGACATCAGTCAGTTTGGAAGTGTCCATGTTATATTTCATATTGGTGCCTACAGCCATCCTTTAACACCACAGTAAGTAGTTGTGAAGCTGTATGATTTATCAGCAGCCTTCCTTCTTAGATGGGCCCTGCTATTAGAGAGCTTAAAACTCAGGGGATGTTTGGCTAAAAATAAGATAAACTAGGTTACATTTGGAGCTGAAATGAACACTTTAAGAGTATTCCTAGTTCTCAGCCTGCAGTCTGGAATACTCGTTTCCTTGGTTAGTTGGTGCATCCCAAGAAGCTCCACAGCAAGCCATCAGAACTATGCATTATGTAGCAAGAGTAACCCTGTATGGGCCAGGCTGTCCAGTCACTGGACTGTGAAATGCAATCCGGTGTCTGCACATGCAAGCACACATGCCAAACGCAGACCTACAAAGTTGTGAGAACACATGCTGATGACCTAGTTCTGGAGAAGCGTTGGTGTCAAAAACTCTCACAATGCCTCAAGCTGAACTTTGGATCAGCTGAACTACAGGCAATCCATCTTAGTAAATGGGACACGAACTACAACAACATGCTAGCAAATGCTCCTTTTCTCCTTTGCGTAAATGTTCTGCCTGTTTCTAATGTGTCTCATCTCCTTGTGCCAGTTCTTTGACCCAGGTGAAGTGCTTTATGCCTACGACAGTCCTGCAGGCTACGGCCTGATGGCCCTGCAGCTGGTTGCCTATGTGTGGTTCTGCTATGCTGTGCTGGTGTCCCTGAAACACTACCCTGAGAAGCAGCCCTTCTATGTACCTTTTTTCACCACATACACCCTATGGTGAGACCCACAAAGCTTTCAACCAACTCTGCTCTCACTGTGGGCGGTAGCATCGAGATGGGGAGTACAGCAGCACAGATACACATTTCCCTGTGTGAGGTCTGTCCAATTTGAATAATCTATGTGGCTCTGTTAAAAAATCCACAGGAGAGCAGATGCTTTAGCTGTCTAGGAATGCAAATGTGTTTATTTTACACCTCCCCTATACAGCATCATGTGCCTACCCTGTATGTTATACTTATTATATGCTGCACTTGAATGAGTGGAAGCCAGAAGATAACATCTATTTTTATCACCTACTGAGAGATGATCTATTAGAATAATAATTGATGCGTCCATATATATTTTCCATGCTTTGTTCAGGAAAGCAAATCATTTTCTTTAAACAATCCCAAGAAAAAGTATCCATACGTGGCTTAGTATCTTGGCCCTTTATCTACACTGCATAATAGCCGATGCTTGAAATGAAGGCAGATTACAAAGATTCGTTATCTCTGCCTTTCTTCTTCACTGCAGCAACTGTCCCTTTCCTTTTTATCTACATCCCTCCTTCCATCTTTTTCTCTTAGTGCTTTACATCCTCTCCTAGTTTTCTGTCTCTCACCATCAAACCACATTCTCATCAGTTCTTTTAATGATAATAAGTTCTCTTCCTCACTGGTGTCTCCTCTTCCTTAGGTTTTTCGCCGTGCCCGTCATGGCTCTGATTGCCAACTTTGGAATCCCTCGTTGGGCTCGGGAGAAGATTGTGAACGGCATTCAGCTTGGCATTCACCTCTACGCTCACATCGTCTTTCTTGTTCGTACATCACACACATGCTCATGCAGAGCCTGTATTGCTACATAGTTCACATTTATTCAGAAGTCGTTATTTCTACTGTTAGTCATACATTATTCACTATCCTTGAGTCCTCGCTGTGTCATTCTGAGCATCTCCACCACGCATCATTATCTACTTTTTTCTAATCCTCGAAATATTGCTCCTTACTAATGGGTCTTGCTGCTCAGCAGATTTGCTTTCACATTCCTGCTCACAGCATGCTTTGCATGTCCCTCTTCTCTCAATCTCATATGTTATGACTATGTGATAGCCACCACATATAACTGCATTGATTATTTGCAGAAGGATAGTCACTTTTTAAAAAAACTTTCTGTCTCTTAGGTTATTACAAGACCTTCAGCAGCCAACAAGAACTTCCCATATCATGTTCGGACATCCCAGATAGGGATCCTGCTGTCCAGCCCGAAAGGAGGTGAAGGTGGGGAAAGTTTTCCTCATCACGCATATGGAAATAGCTCCTTCCTTGGAGATTCCCAACCTAACTTTACTGAACTCTTCTCCATCCAGTCGGTAAGCCTGTTGTAATTTCTTTTTAAACATTTGGAAGGATGATAAAAAAATAAAGTATGAGCTGTGATCCATTAATATTAAATGAAAAAAATGACTCATTAAATACATCTCATCTGCAAAATCTGAAAGAAGGTCCAGTAATAGATTACATGTAGACACTGAGAGCAAAACTATTGCACATGTACTCTGTTTAAATCCACTTGAAGATTGCCATTATTATGCAGTGCTTGCCATATATAAAACGTGCTCAGGAGTATTAATTTTAATGCTTTAAAATGCAAAACCTTCTCTGTGTCAAACCTGGCTTGGAATAAAAACAGTCTCACTAAAAAAATGCCTCAAATTGAAAGTGTCAGTGTACCACTGAAGTTTCTAAGGGAATGTGCATTTAGGGATTATTTTGTTGCAAACCTCCATCTGTACATAAGGGTAACTGGTAAATGACTGTTAGCACAGCATAACGTAACAAAATAATTCTTGAACACAATGAAATGAAGCTTGAATAGAAATTTCAACAAGATCTAATTAGATGCTGTGTTCTCTTAGAAGAATTGCTTTGCTCTGGTAACTTTAAAACTTTAGTGTAACTTCATACGACATGGAAAGGGTGACAAAAGAGGAGCAATAAATCATTGATTGCATTTATTCTGACACAGAGTAGCGGAAAGGGACAATAAAAGCAAACTAAGACCTTTTTAACTGGTTACAACAAAATACAATTTTATATTGACAGCAACTGTAAAACAACATTTTCAGAGATAAAATGCAGTCAAAAGTTTTCCCCACATTACATTTAGACATTTCCTACCTGGAAACTTGTGAGGAACCTGATTTATGCGTGCATGTTAGATCAGTCTCCAGCCTTCAGCATAACATGATGTAACTTTTTACACAAATGTAAAATGAAAGCATTCCAGACTTTTCTCAGCAGTTGGGAATGGTTCGCACCACATATCGCTACAATATAAAATAATGATTATTAAGCTGCTTTTATATTCTTTCTGAATCAGTATAATTTACAGTGTTCTGTCCAGTGATCTCTATGCACTGGTTCTGTCATGTTTCCTGTGCTGATAATCTTCTTTTTAAGTAATAAAATGTTTATGGCTGCAGTTTGGGGGCGGCTGTGGCGCATGTAGTAGAGCGGGTCAGTTCTAACCGGCAAGTTAGCAGTTCAAATCCCGGCTCTGGTGTCCACATGTCGAAGTGTCCTTGAGCAAGACACTGAACCCCCAGTTGCTCCCGGTGCTGCGTCACTGGTGTGTAAATGTGTGTGTGTGTTTGTGTGAGCGAATGGGTGAATGTGTCGAATAGTGTTAAAGCGCTTTGAGTACACTGATGTGTAGAAAAGCACTATACAAGTACAAGACCATTTACCATTTACCATTTATGATACACTAATACATCATCATCACAAGAAGTAAATTTCTGCTTACATTTCACTGCAGTTGTAAGCGTCTCTCTCCAATTACAGCTTTGTTCCTTTTTGTTGTTTTAGGCACAGCATTTTGGTTTGAAATGAGCATGTTTGGGTTTTGGGATTGTTGGCCAGTCAAGAAAAATAGTTAAAAGAATAGATGAATAATTGAAAGCATGTCACCTGACTTTAACTTTTTATCATTTTTTTATCCAACAGTAAATAGCTCAATAAAAACAATTGACTCCAAAACACACGGCCCTAAACCTTTTCTTTTTTACAAACACACTGACTAAAAATGCCCATCATGATATTTTATTACACTTTTCAGTTTAGACCTGCACAAAGGCTTGCTGATAAGACTCTCACTTCACATTAATACACTGTGGTCTGG
Source organism: Pseudomugil gertrudae (assembly GCA_037177535.1). Classification (NCBI taxonomy): domain Eukaryota; kingdom Metazoa; phylum Chordata; class Actinopteri; order Atheriniformes; family Pseudomugilidae; genus Pseudomugil; species Pseudomugil gertrudae. The sequence goes on along the minus strand of JBAMHV010000006.1, from coordinate 9,111,244 downwards.
ATCTGGAAAGTGCACTTTGTAGAGTGTGAAATGACTCAGCAAGTTGAAGCCTGGAGGTCAACCCAGTGCATCTGTAATTTAACACAACCTACATTGCACCGGTGTAGTGTTGACTTTGAGATCTTGTGTGCAGTGTTACCAACACGTGGTCCAATGAGTCTGAACATCACATAGTAACCTACTTTATAACAAGTGGGATGAAACCAGGGGCTCACAATTGGAGTTCTGTAGCCTACACTTAACAAAGTTTACAAGTGATTGTGTGCATAATTTTAAGGAACCACTAACCCATGAGTGCAAACCTTTGGAGAGTGAAAATTGGTTATGCAGAAAGACCATGACCCACATTTATTTTTCATTTTAGATCCATTTTACAACAAACAGTCATACTTGCAGTGTGACAGTTCTAGTGAGCTGGAACTTGCTGTAAGCCCCTTTCAATCATAAAAGTTAGAAGCCAACTCGCATCCCAAATAATTAAACTCTGCTCAATATTTCATCAGCACACTCTGCTCATCTCATTTCCCACACTCGGGGACCAGAGGAGAGACCAGACTGTAGAAATGATACTTGTGGTTAGCTGTAGAGCAGCACAGCTGTTAGAGTGGTGGATGAAGCTGGGAAGTGGTGTGTTTTACAGAATAAAAGAGGACTTTTTTCCTGATATTAAGCCTTTCAGAGCCAATGCTTTACTTAACAAGAGGGTTTTCAGCTTCTGAAAACAATTCAAACATAGAAAAATAATCTTTTGGGAGTTTAAACTTTTTCCATTTTTATTGTGAGTTCCTAATTTTCTTTATTGTTTATTACCGTTTTTATTATGGTGTTGTGCCTTAAAAATGTTGATACTCAGTTTGAGAAATCCTGTATATTCTACTGATTATACCATGAATGTTATAGAACAGATGAAATTGTTTTCATTAATATTTTGGAATTATTTAAGAAGTTTTTGTTTTGCAAGTCTGTTTGAAGTTCAGTAAATTATATATTTTTGTGAAACAATAAAAAACGTAACCTGGTTTCACCCACCCTCTCTACATTCCCACGCCTTTGCTTCACCTTCTGAGTTTACCGATGATGTTGGTACAATAGGGCAGACCCTCATAATATAATTTCTAATTTGGAGCGAAAGAGCCAGAAGTAATGTTGCATTTAATATTTATAGGAATTTGTGCAAATTTAATGACATCTTGATCTAATCGTGGGTTCTATACAGCTCAGGAAATTCTGGGAAACACAAAGTTCAAATGTCGTCGATTCACTTGCATCACACTGCAGTAAGGTAAATGTTAGCATAAACATTACTGTTCAAAAGCTTGTTTTTTTTTATTTGTTTTGAAAATATTTCATTCTTGTCTATGTGAGGTAAGAAAGCCTGGTTTGTCAGAGCAATGTGTAGAATAATTTCATACCAGCAACTCTGAGGAACTCACCTACCCAGCAGATTTTCACCAGTTGTGCATACTAACTGGAAACTAGCAAAAATAGCAACGACAGTAGTGACAGCTCTCACACCATCATCATACGGTATCTGTCTTAATGTTTGAGTCTAAATTATAATCCAGAACCCTGCTATTGGTGTGATTTGTTGCACCCACTTAAACACAGCTTTAACACGGATGATAAATGAACTACAGAGATGGAAAAGCTCTAAGAGGAGTGGGTGTTATGGAGCTCAACAACATTTAGGCCAGTTAACGACTTGTTTTGCTGCCAGAAAATATTATTTTCTTGGTCATTATTGTTGTAAAAATGCATTATTTCCTTCAAGGTTCAAGAAGAGATTGTGACAAAGAGAGAGGAAGAGAGAGAGAGAACCCTGTTTGGTAGTTTCAGTCTGATCAGGTTTTAGTGCAGACCTACAGCAGCAAAAGAATAGTAAAATCGACTCTGGCAGAGGCTCTGCTGTTTTATTCTCTCCCATTCTAATCTGCCTTCCTAGAAAGACATCCCAGCTCAAGTTTATCAAAGAGAGGTCAAAATGTTAGCTTCTGTCAGCTCTTTTTGATATTCTGAATACAAACACCATCATTTTATCCAGTCTAACCTCCTCGTGACCCTTCTCTTGCTTTAGCAGGAGAAGGAATTCCAGCAGATCCTTGCTCTCCAGAAAGACAGAGCAAGATTCGACATGTTGGCAGGCGTTAAATACCTTAAAGCAGATCCTTGGCTGTGATGAACAATGTTACTAATTACTAATAAATAATTTCAATCACAATATCTTGCTGGGATATTCAGTAAATTATTTATAAAGGAAACAGAAGATGAAAAGACAGTTTCTTTAAAAGCATATTCTATTTTTTTCTTTTACATAAAAGTATGAAATTCTTGGTTTTGTTTTCCTATTCAGGATCCAGTGAAGACGGTGGAGGAGACAGTGGCTCGTAAAACTCCAGATGTGCCAAGGAACAGCGAGCAAAAGATCATCACCACTGCAGCTGACTTGACCTCAATATTGCCACCGCCACTGCCTCCGATTCCCCCGCGTCCAGCCTCGCGCTCCCCCCCACTGCCACCTCGACTCCCCTCATTCACAGAATATTTTAGCATGCAGAGTGGTAGCGGAGGTGGGGGGTTTGGGTCAAAAGCATGAGATGGATGGAAAGAAAAACTGAGGGGAAACTGGGGAAGGTGTGGATGGAATGATGATACATTCGGCAAAATTCCAGTTGTTTCTGTTTAAAGACAAAATGGTCAGCAACAAAACAAACAAATAAAAGAGTTTGGGGGGGTGGGGGGAGAAGTCCTGTAAATCCATAACTGGTCTCTTTTCACCTGTGAATACAAGTGACCAGAATGAGGAAGTGAAGTGAAAAGGCTGCAAGGAGCACTAAGCTTGTAAAAGAATAAAGAAGCAATAAATATTTGATGTTGACTAGCAGAAGGCACACAGGGAGAGTGAGGACAAAGTGGATGTAGCCGGAGCAATAGAATGACAGCTGTGCACAAAGCAAAAACGAACTAACAAAATACATTTACTCAAATTTTCATGAGGCATTGATGATGTGCCTGGAGAAATATGTACATAGCTAAAAATAAAACAGCTGAGAGCATCATGCTATATAGTTCAATCTTTTAAAAAAGATTTTTTTCATGTTGTTTTCCAGCATTACATTCCAGATGGTGCTGTGACCATAGAAACTTCTGCCATTACGTTTATCAAATCGAAGAAAAACTTTTTTTATGTTAGACACATTTTGATAAACAAATACTGTATATTAACTCTAGATGGAGTCTGTTGGGTTGATTTATACTCTTGTATTCCTTCATTGCAGCTAGTTATTCTGGATTGATATGCTTGGTGAAACTGTAAAATGTCATATTTACTGTGGGCACCTCTAAGTACAGTACTCTTAAAACACGCATGTTTGTATTGTATTTCCTGTCCAAAAATCTGATGTATGTACTCCATGTGATCATTTAATATTTGCTTATTGTGTGTATTAAAATCCATACAATAGGCTTTAGTATCATTTTAACTAGAATTTGTTTTTTTTTCCCCTGATTCAAAACAGTTGTATGCCATCTGAAATGCAGTATAAACCATTATACTGTATCAATTTTAGTTGAATTTTCACTGGAGTGCAGAATATACCTGCTCAAAAGTGTCATTTCTGTGTACGTAGACGTTGGTGAATGTACTGATGCAATGCAGGACAAGCTCGGGGTGATTTTCAAGTTACTCTGATACTACACCACGCCTTTTCTGAATTTTCTTTTTGCTCTCTACATCTGCAACACATCTATGATTTACAAGCAGGAGGATGTCTCTGTTTCCTTCTCAACACAAGTAACTTCATCCTCACCCCTGACTTGTACCTGAAATGTGAATATTTCATTTGTTTGGCTTTTTGCACCTGAATATTTCTACAGCGCTAAAAGCTGAACAAACGGTAATAGTTTTGTATTCCCTAATGTTCTGCTATGACAAAAAAAAGTGTTGTAGATGAACTGTGAAAACAGAAACACACCTGTACATTTCGTCTGTCCTGCATGGAGCACTTTAATGTTCCTGGTTTTTGTCTGTTTATTCGTGATGATGTCATCATATAAGACTGCTTTGAAACCTGTATTCACTATTTCTGATGCATACACTTGTAAATACCAGCTGAACATGTCTTTAACAGTCCATACGGTTCATGCTTAGTTTGAGAACAAGGGGGGGAAAAGGTAAAAGCACTCTGACATATTCAGTGTTTTTATCTGGACTTAGACAAATCGTGGTACTCCGTTAATAGCCCAGACTTATCAGTGGCAATGGTTCCGTCTTGGAGTGATGTTAGGAATGTGGTATGTAACATGTCTGAGGTGTAACTTGCGGTAGTTTGTGAAACTGAACAATACTTGAATTAGAGTACTTGCTGTTATTTCTAAGCTTTGTGTCTGGTTTGTATTTGGCATGTTTGCCATGTCTGCTGTTGCCATGACCTGACCGAACAGACACTGGGGAACTGGACAGACCTGCTGACATTGTATTGCTGGTTCAGCCTTGTGTAAACTGACATTTGATTACTGCAGTGACAGACTTGGAGAGAGAACTTGAAGCAAAGAGATTATGTATGCATGACAGAGAACAGCACAGCTTTTAGGCTTCTCAAAGCGATCTGGTTAAGAGCACATCACTAAAGCACCATTCAGATGCATTTTCATGGTGTCAAATAATTCTAAACATGCTGTATATATTAAACACATTTTTTGCCAAAATAAAAATATGGTTTTATTAAAAGCCTGGTCTGGCTTAGTGTGGGTTATTTTGCCTGATATGTTCAGGGAGAGCAGGAGCACGAGTTCAAGGAAGCAAATCTAATCATGTTAAATCATATGTTGAATCTGCTCTCATTACAAGAGTTTATTAAAGTAAAACAAACTGGATAGTCTCCAGTCTGGTCAGTGTGATGTAGGCAGCTCTGTTTTACAGTGATTGACGGTATCCTGATCCGACTCTAACCACACAACCAGAAGCTTTTCCCAAACAGTACAGCTGTGATGGATATTGCTTCTCTGCTTTCATTTTAATTCAACTCAAACTAATTGTCCAGAAATATTTATTACTCCAATTTACATTTAATAAAACAGGTTTTACAGAGATTTGATGGCTCTGATGTGCAGTATGAGGATGTTTAACAAGATCACTGTTCGGTTCAGGTGTTGTGTAGGAGAGTGTTAGTGTTACGAGTTGCACCTGTGCTCTCAGTCTGACTCATCCACCACTTAACACTAAAACAGCACAGACATGTTGGACACAGCAGTCTTTATCTTCTCTCTGACAGGTGAACTATAGTGTCCAAATGTTTAAATAAAAAAATACCCATTTCCATCTTTGTTGGTTTCTGTGCAACAAATATGACCCCTAAGATCCAATCTGATCTTATAGGTTTTATGTGTTTCTGTACACAAACACATCTGACTTAAATTAAGATCTGTTTATCTGAGAGAAACTGATCGTGGTCCCAGCAGGGACCCCTACAAACTGGCAAGTTTTTGAATGCTTTTGTCATAGATCTTTGATCCATCCATCCATTTTCATCCGCTTATCCCGAGGTCGGGTCGCGGGGGCAGCAGCCTAAGGAGGGAAGCCCAGACTTCCCTCTCCCCAGCCACATTCACCAGCTCCTCTGGGGGGATCCCGAG
>JBAMHV010000006.1:9075862-9091830 GCA_037177535.1 Pseudomugil gertrudae | reverse complement strand
AATGGTGAGCTGCAGGGTATTGTGTCCTGGGGCTACGGTTGTGCTGAGAGGGACCACCCTGGTGTCTACGCCAAGGTAATTTTCAAAGAGGGAAAATGTTTTAACTCCACCTAATCACTGTTTATCTACTCTAACACTGGTCTCTCTCATTTGTAGGTCTGCCTCTTCAGCGACTGGCTGGAGAGCACCATGGCCAGCTACTAAGTGATCCAATCAAAGATGTTCAGTGAAGCAGCTCAACATCATTTGCTGTTAATGTTCCATCAGATGTACTGAACAGTGTCATAAATAAATCATTAAAAGCTGATCCTTTATATTTTTTTCTTGGACAGTCTGCAGAAAATATGGATGTCTGATGTTAGTTTTTTTCTTCTTTATTTATGAGCGTAATGCTCATAAAAATAAAAATAAAAACATCCACAGCTTGATCAGAACTTCTTTTCAAGTGGAGCCAGTCCCAAATCCTAAGAGGCAGAGTACACCCTGAACAGGTTGTTTATCACAGGGCCAACACAGAAAGCCTGTGATCGTTTCTGCACACTAGCAGGAATTATTTAGAACAAGGTCTGGAATCCTGGTCCTCAGTGGGCAGGATCCTGCAGGTTTTCCATGTTTCACTGATCCAGCACACCTGATTCAGATCAAATGGATCCAACAGCTTATCAAGATCTGCACAGTATGAGACACTGGTGCAAACCACCACACCCGGTCCTCGATCAGAATTAATTCATTTTTGTTCTCTTCCACTTATTCTGATTAAGCTAGAGGCTTTCCCAGCAATCAGCAGGCAAACCTGGACAGGCCATCAGGCCATTACAGGGCCCAATCAGAATATTGACACATTCTTGTTTGTCAGATCTTCTACCACACCTGCAGCATTTTACAAGTACTATGCCAGGCTGGAAGCTTTGAATAAATTTGGTGTTTGGCTCAGATGATCTGCAGGTGGCTGCATCACTCAGCAGAACAGTGGTTCCCAACTTATTTTCCCTGAGAACCATTTTCATGGATACAGCTGTCATAAAATACTATAGTGGATACATCTCAGCTCATATCTGTGTGGACATGTGTTAAATGTGTTAAACTCTCCAAAGACCTCATGTGGCCCTTGAGGGAGCCCCATTGGGGGCCCAGGGACCATAGGTTGATGAACTGCTGCAGCAGAACAATAAAAAAAAGTAGTATATCTGTCAATTAGATGAATTTTCCCAATAGTTGGAGTTCAAAGCAAGCTTTTTAGACAAATATTAAAGAAGAAATTAAAGGCATTTCTCTATCGTATTGGCTCTTTTCTATATCTTATTGCAAGTTGGGAGTGTTTAAACAAAGATGGATGATAAGCATTCCTAAGCAGACCAACAGGTGTACCTCAGTCTTTGTTGCTGGGGACTACAGATGGGAGGAATTTCTGTGACCATCCATCAAAGTGTCAAACAAGATAACAGCTATTGACAGAATGTTTCTCAATAACACTTTCTACAACTGTGTGCACAAGCTTGGAAAGCAAGTAAAGCATTTTAATCTCTTGTAGTGTTTCTGAGCATTGTGAGGTTTATCTCATTGGAGGATTATTGTCAAATTATCATTCGAATGCAAACTTAAAAAGCAGCTTGTGCTCTATGAATTGTTTTTTTTAATCTTCTGTCAATTGTGAGCCAAAGCTATCAGATTTATGAGGCTTTGAGGCTGATCTTCTATCACTGCACGATTAAGATAACCTTTAGATTGAAATCCGTTTTGAAAAAGGGGGAAATGGGGTCATAGGACTCTGCAAAAATACTAAATCCTCAGTCAGTTAAATTCAGAATGTTAAAAGCGGAATCAGATAACAAGACAGATCTTATTGTGTACTGAAAAACGTTTTCCTGTTTCATTTCAGTGAAACATCACCCTACCATCAGACTTTCTGTCCAGAAAAGAACCCATGGCTAAGATTCCAGCACTGGACTGAACACACTGGATGAATTCAGGCTTTTGTTGTGCTCTGACATTGATAAATGGGGTGGTGCAACATATTTGTTCTTCCAGTTCTGGTGTCTCCAGTATTATGCAGTGAATAGACAGAAAATCAAAACTGACCTATGTGCGCCAGCAGAAAGAAATTGAGGTAATCAAAGAAAGAAAAATAAACATTTTTTATGTAATACTATGTACAATGTTAATACTGACATTGAAATAAATTAGATATATTTTCATTAATCTCAGGGAAAAATGATGTTATTGTAGGACTTACTTTTTTACTGACTTCTGTTAAAATATTTTGTTTGTTTATCTTCTAGGTGGAAAAGAGTGATCTCAGCAAGCATAAGCAAACCAAATGCAAGAAAAAGTGGTAAATTTTATTGATCAAATATCCCATTTATTTTCTCCATTTCTTCCACAGTTTCTCCTCGCGGCTCTTTCTTTGCTGCCCTCCCACTGTTTTGTTACTGACACTACCCATAACCACCTGCCATTGCTGTCTCCTTCTGTTGCAGTCTCCCTCTGGTTTCCCTTCTCTCATGTAGTTCTGTGATGGGGGATCACAGCCTAGCTGTATCTGGAAAGGGTCTCATTGATCCAGGGCATCAGAGAACAGACTTTGGTGTAAACACCCGGGTAGTTAGGCTGAGCACAGCCATTTCCCCAAGAGACGATTCCCTGCAGCTCTCCATTGCACACCAGAGGCCCACCAGAGTCACCCTGTGCAGACATCAAAAGACTGAAAAATACCAAAGAGCTCATTTGTTCCATGCTAAGTTATGATTTTTTAAAAATAGTATACAGTCATTTGGCCGACGCTTTTATCCAATGCGACTTACATATGATAAGCAGACATTTTAACCACAGCCATTAACCTAACATGCATGTCTTGTGCGTGGGAGGAAGCCGGAGAACCCATGCATACATGGGGAGAATATGCAAACTCCACACAGAAAGGTCACTGGACAAACCTCCCCAGCCTGGGCTCGAACCAGCGGCCTTCTAGCTGCGAGGCCACAGTGCTTAAATATTAACACAGGCTGCCATCTTTCTCTCACATTGTGTGACAAATACCTGACAAGCATCCTTGCCTCCCTCCAGGTATCCAGCACAAACCATACGTTCAGTGATCATGCCTGGGTAGGAGCCCTCACACTCCTTGTTGGACAAGATGGGGACTTCCACACACTGAAGGTAAAATGGGTTGAACACTGCAGTTAAGAGCAAGAAAGAAAAACATGTTTAATAAAAAATGAATTATTTTTAGCTTAAGGAAACATCTTAAGAAACACCAGCTCCTCGTTGTGCCTTTAATTGGTTTCTTATAATGGTGTTAATAATTAAGTGTGCCTATCAGTTATAAAAGGGTTTATGTAAGTCTTCAATTTGAATCATTTACATAATTCTGCACAGGAATCAGTGGCACATTATGGCACAAAAACAGATACAGCAGAGCAAATAATTTCATTTATGATAACAGCGCTGCTGGTAACATTTCTCTCTGTCTGTAATCAATTTGAGCAGTAGTTCCTTTACACTGGATATGACTGTAGATAATCACTGGTTTTACACACTATTATGATAACATTTATGCACATACTTTAGTTCTTATAGCTGTATTTCATTCAGTTTGAAGTTGGTGTTTAGGAAGTTAAGTCTCCACTTTGTCATCTCTGCTCTGAACTAATTTGCATGGACTATAATATTATATTCGGTACAAAAACAAAAAGACAATTTGCATGTTTTCTGAGCTGTTATGTGTTTCACCTTGGTCAGTATAGATGTTACCCCATCCAGACACTATGCATTTGTCCCCTGGTGTGGGACAGGCTTTGGGAAGAGGGACAGGCTTGACATACTGGTTGACAGAGACAGGGTGTGCCAGTTTCATCAGCATGATGTCATAGTCCAGGGTCTTGTAATCATAACTCTCATGCCAATAGATGGCGTCCACTGACATGTACTGCTCAGTGCCCTCGTGCATCCAGATGTGGTTGTCGCCCAGGATTGCAATCTGTGAAAAGGGGCTTTCAAATGACACAAAGAATAATTAACTACAGTTTTCTTTACCATTTGTTGAGACTTGTTGAATGAAACGATTTAACACAAACTTTTGCCAGCAGTGGGCAGCAGAGATGATCCATTGATCGTTGATGAGCGAACCTCCACAGAAGTGGTAACCGATATTGAGAGACACCTGCCAGGGCTGAGAGTGAGCCTCACACTGGTAGCCTCCCACAATCTTGTCATCCATGGGAGCTGCAGCTGTGGCGTAAAAGACATGCAAAGTCTTTTTAATGATCATGTTTCTAATTATGTGGTCATCCTAAAACCTACATAGTGCAAATGCTCTGTACCTGCAGCACTCAGGACCATGAAAACAATCAGGACAATCATCATGGAGCTGACTTGAGTCTTCCTACAACCAGGGTGGATGTGAATGACCTGTTTCTCTCTGCTTTTATACTTTCACTTGTCTGTGACCTCCCATGGACCCCTCCTCTTCTCCATCTTCACACCTCCACCCACTTCCAAAATTCTGACCAGTCCTCCATTTGCTATTTTCAACTCTTTTTACAGATGTTATACAATATATATAAAACAGTTCCTTTTATTTCTTCTTAGCTAGTCATGATGTGTAACAGAACAAAGTATGATCTAATAAAGCAGACTAATCAAAGAGCTTCTGTTTGAATTAACTGTTATCTGACACAAAAGCAAAAAACAGCATGTTCTGACTATTTTTGTACCACAGAAGGCATCTTTCTCACATATTTTGGCCTTTGCTCAAGAATGACCAAAAGCGGTGAAATTAAGCAGCACATCCATGCATCTATTATTTCTGTTTTATTTCTATGACAATATATACATATATGTACAAATACATGTTCATATGCATGTTATTGCATCAATTTCTCACCTTTATCTCACTTAGAGAAGCGTAACTTAGAGTGTTTTCATTGCTTGCATACTGTAGCTTGCTAGTAATGAGTAACCAAGGAGAGAACTATAACCAGGCTTTTAATGTGTGTCGACCTTGAGTAGGTGCAGATGACATAACCACAGGGGGTGCAATGTGACAGCCTGAAGCTGGCAAATATAAAATTTGGAGGATGATAAGAGATGAAATTTGGGTTACCAAGGTGATAACCTGGTGAGAAGACGCAGATGGGGTCAACAAAACAGAAAAAAATAGGAGGAGGGGAAACAGGATGAGGATAGCCGGTGGGGTATAAATATGAGCTGGTGGGGTGTCCAGGTGGCTTCACATCATTCACAAGACACCATGAGACTGCTGGCTCTGCTGCTGATGGTTGGAGCTGCTGGTAAAGACAAGGCAACACACATGTGCAGAAGGACACACACTCAAAGCTACAGAGAAAAATGTTATAAATGGCTGCAACAGATTAGTCTATTCTATATCATCGCTGTGTCTGTGTGACAGTGGCAGTTCCCCGTGAAGATGGCAGGATCATTGGCGGGCAGGAGTGTGAGCCTCACTCTCGTCCGTACATGGCCTCCCTCAACTATGGCTACCACTTCTGTGGTGGCGTGCTCATCAACAAGCAGTGGGTGCTCTCTGTTGCTCACTGCTGGTACAAGTAAGTATGCAAGAAAGGACTCGATCCTTCCAGAAAATGTTATTTTCTGAAGAAAACTTTGTGAAAACATCAAGCTAGACATCAAGCAATACATTTTCTGTGAGATATAATTAAAACAAATATGACTTACTGGCTGATTAAAAAATAGACATGAGAAAGTTTGTTCTGCTGTCATGTTTCACGCCTTCTCTCAGTCCCTATGCCATGCAGATCATGCTGGGAGAACATGATGTTCGTGTATTTGAGGGAACAGAGCAGCTCATGAAGACAGACACTGTCATCTGGCACCCCAGGTGAGTGACAAAAGGATTCATCCGTTTCATATCTTACATTTTCACAGTTTAAAGAACACATCATGCTATTTAGATTTTTTCTGCTTCTCTGGTGAGCTTCTTTTTCGTGCATGTCAAAGGTGAGAAAATCCACACAGCTTTGAATTCTCTCAAAAACAAAACGTGCCTACTGAAGTGCTTGGAGTGTACTTTTAAGGTCGAAGGTTCTTTATTTACCATTTTGCATAAAACCGAACAGTCAACGCACATTGGAGTTCATGTGCAGGGCTCTCTCAGAGTCACAGTTAAGTGATGAGAGAAAAGAAAATACAAACTAAGAAAGAAAATATAGAAACCACTGTACAACATTTGAAATTAAACTATATTAATAAAGGTATTAAAATAATATTAAAGTGCAACATTAATTTTTAATTATACAAAAAATGCTAACAAAATCATCCCCATAAAACAAATTATTTTCAAAAAGATCTTTTTTTTAGCATGTTCAAGCTAGTGTTAAGATGTGAAAGTACTGTAATGATCTCTCCAGAGAGTGCACATCTGTGTGTTGTTTAATTTTGATGCCAGTTGGGAGCAGTCTCAGGAATATATGCTGTAAGAGCTGTTCTTAGTTTATGTGTCCTTTACTTTTGCTTTTAACTGGGAAAGACAGAGTTCAAAGTGGACTCAGCTGTGAATATTTTAAGACTTTATTCTCTTCATTTTGAAACAGCCTGTTGCCAAACAGATGCTTGAACCGTATTTCAGTCAATCACCACTTAGTCAAAATGTAGCCTTATTTATTTAGCTGATGCAGTTTGCTCTTGCAGAAAGCACGTTTGTACTTTTGAATTAGAAACCATCCCTGCCTGCAGAACCTGAGAGTAACAAGTACCTGTTAGTAAGCAGCGCACTAAAATATACTGCCCTGTCTGTATCCTGGCAACCGTCTGTCTCCCACTGATTCACTGATATTGATGAAATGCAGCCATCTTACTTTTGCAATTATAATACTGTTATTTATGTATAATCAATGACATTTTGAGAAATTGTTTCTGTAATGTGACTGCTCCAGTTTGCATCAGTGTCATGACAATGACCTTGTAATGTAATGACACCTAACACGCCTCGGTTGTTGCAGATGTTAAAGAGCAGAACTGTTGTGTACTCATAAACAAAAAAGTTTTGACTACAAACATGACTCAGAATTTTACATTACGTCCATACGTTAACCAATCAGAGTAAGACAGAAGCTTAAATGGAGTGTCTCTCATTCCAACAGACTCCCTACAATAAAACAATGAACAACTGTTTCTGATAAATGTACGGATTCAGTGGAACAGTTAAAGTCCAAATCTTTGTCTGTGTCCAGCTATGACTACCAAACCCTGGATTATGACATCATGCTGATCAAGCTCTTCCATCCTGTGGAGGTGACTGAAGCGGTAGCACCAATCTTCTTGCCTACAGGCTGTCCAATGGGAGGGCTCCCTTGTTCTGTGTCTGGATGGGGTAACACTGCCATGGATGGTGAAGAAGGTGATTTGAATTAAAGAGCAACATGCTAAACACAGATAGAAAAACTTAAATACCTTTATATGAGCAACCTCTGTGTTACACTTGTTTCAGTGAACATGCCCACCCGTCTGCAGTGTTTGGACGTGCCCATTGTAGATGACGAGGGCTGTGAGAATGCCTATCCTGGTATGATCACACGTAGGATGGTGTGTGCCGGGTACATGGACGGAGGTAGAGATGCATGTAATGTAAGTTTTACCAAACAGGACCCAGAGTTCTTCGTCACTGAAAGATTTCCTTGTGTGCATGCTTATACTCTGTCTTTCCATGCTTGCCAGGGTGACTCTGGCAGCCCTCTGGTGTGTGTTGGAGAAGTTCATGGACTGGTGTCATGGGGTCAAGGCTGTGCTCAGCCCAACTACCCTGGTGTCTATGTCAAAGTGTGTGAGTTCCTCCACTGGATTGAAGACACTCTGGCAGCCTATCCCTGAGAAATGACACCAACCGCCCCACCTCTTAGTTGAACTTTTCACTCTATGACATCATGTTGTGCTTTTTTTTTCTATAATTACCCCACACCCCACCCATCTATGCCATTTTATTGTCCCACGATACCTTGAACTTGGTACCATTACACATTCTCACTCATATTTTCAGTAAACACGTGCCTGAACATAAAAACAATAAATAAAACCTCTAATAATTATTATTTCATTTGTTTTTTTATAATTAAAGAAAGAAAAATGTACAAAAGTGTCAGTTACAAGTTTATTTGCTTAATCAAACAATAATATGAAGAAGGGATACAGAGACCCATATTAATCGTAACTTGCAGAATATAGGTTAGAGGACGAGGTGGCATTTTTCCAGCACTTTCATATTTATCCTGATAATGTGATTAGCCTCTTCCATGTCCTTGTAATTAGATTTTGAAGCCTTCCAATAGTTTATTTCACATCTTGGAGGTTTATTAAATGCTTTAATTACAAAGAAGAGAGTGTGTGAGATTATATTTAGAAATTAGTGCTTAATACCCTGCTCTGATAATGGCAGTGTAATTACTGAACAGTGGGAGGCCACAGCGGGGATTTTTCTTCCCGTCCCACCCACACTTCTTATTTTCAGCTATGCATCAGGTGTTCTTCACAGTCAGACATGAGACTGAAAACAAGCATTACATGCAATGAAGTTTCATTTCATGAATTAAAGTCTCAGTCACCACTTTTTTCTTTGTTGAGTCCACATAATGCTTATAACTTAAGATGACATTGTTCTTGTTATATCTTCCAGGTGAGTTCTTTGTTTTCGTTCTTTCTTCCTCTTGCCCTCCCTTTCCTTTTCTCTCCTCTCTTGAAATGGGTTAGAAGGTCCGAACCAGGCTGCTGCACCTACACACAACCACAAAAAAGTCTTCAGATACCCAAGTCTCACTATTGCCCTTACCAAAAATAAGTATACTTGAGGTACATGTTTTAAAGTATACTTAAGTATAGAAAAGCATATCTTCAAGTGTACCTTTATGTACCAAGTACTAATAGAAGTATATTGGTTGTTAACTTACAAGTATGCTTCTTGGGACTAAATTGGCCCACTTGTAATGCTTGTAAAGTCTTAAACTTAAAAAGTAACTTAAAAAGTCAACTGAAAGTATACTCTCTTCTTTTCAGTTTAAAATAAGTACACTTAAAAAACACTTGAGTATACTTATTTTTGGTAAGGGTGGTCTAAAATTCTTTCACAGTACTTAACGTAACCTTTATATTGAGTAATTTCTCTAAACTTTGTCTCAAATGTGAAAGTAGAAAATAAAAAAAACCAAAACACTTAGTCTGATAAAGTCTTTCAGCATTAGAATAATAGGACCTTCTCACGCAGCAGACATTTTAACTTATCACAGCAGGGAAATGACAGATGCAATTAATGATCTCATTCCATCAGCCGCCCCCCATAAGCCATTAAAGTCAACTATCATGCAGTGAACCTGGATCTTCTATCATTAATACACCCATGTTTTCTACAATGACAAAACAAAATGTCTGCCGGGTAAAAAAAAGGTCAGTACATGTTATAAAAAAGGTCATAAGTAATGTGATCAGAAACCAAAGTGAAACAGACACTTTCCCTCATAAACAAATGGTACTGGGTTTAGAAACATACCACTGTTTCTATTTTTATTTGCTACACATCAGCCATGAGTCAAAACCAACTGCTACCACATGATTTTTTTTAATCTTATGTTAATATTCTGAGCACAAATATTTTTCCTATGATAACTTGTTTGGTGCATGACAGACTTTCACAGAATCTTATATATAAAAATGGGTGTCTTTCTTTGCGCTTGACTGGTAGAGTCAAGCTTTGTGCCTTTGGTAAGTTTAATCATTATTTTTTAGTTAAATCTAATACATAGACTGCATATAAATGATGAACAGAGCTTCTTAGTAGGTGTCTGAAGAACAAAAGTAAAGCTTGTTAAGCACTTCCTGCCGTCACCATCTTGGCAGCATAACAGGTGCAGTTTCTAACTGAGTTAATTTAGTTAAGGTAGTTGGGCTAATGCTAAGGCAATGTTAGCCAGCTAAAAATAGTTTTTATGCTACACTCTACCCCCTTGATGCAAATATTGAAGACCTGTCAATTAAAATGTCACGTCAATAATTATGCATTAAACCATAGAATTTATCCATAGAACTTTTACTCATTAGTCTAAAAAAAGATGAAGTTTTCTACCCTCATTAATAGCTCAACTAGTTTATATAATAGAAAAGTACTTTACATTTAGTTATTTTAAGGGAATATGTAAATTGCAAAGGATTCAGAAAAAGTCCAATAACTTACCTTCAACAGTTGTTTGAGATGAGGAAAGAAAATTAGCTTCTCCAAGGAATTCTGCACTGTTTGAAGCAGAATTGCAAACAGGAATTAAGGTTAACTGTGTGTTCTGTATGAGCAACTCTATCTATCGCACACACTTTATAACTGTGTGAGGACCAGAGGAGTCGTTTATTACCTGTGAGAGTGAATGTGTGATCTCAAGCCACCAGGGTTGTCTTCCTCACCTCTGGCAAACAAGAAAAACATGTTTGTTATAAAGGCTGAGATCCCATCCAGCTATCAGTGTGGATTAATGGATATCTTGTTTAAAGTGTATAAACTAGAAGGTTGGTTATTTTACACAGGACTATTATAGAGTATAACTAAAAGTAATGTTTTTACTAATAAAAAAGAAGTTCAGTAATGAAGAAGGTTGCAAATTAGCTGCATTTGAGAGAAAAGGAAAGTGATTCAATCAGGCAAAATTATGTAAAGAAGTTTTGTCATTAATCTTTTAGGCAGCTCATTTTCTGCATGTGATGTGACTAAATTATTTGTTCCTTTTTGCTAAAACTGCATCCATCCTAAAGTTAAAAAGGAAAGAAAAGAATAATAAATACTAAAAACTTTGAAGGAATTAAAAATGACAAAACAAAAGGATCACCAAATAAACAAAAAATCCCACCCCTTTACAACGACAGTATTAAGAAAAAGTAATGAAGACAAAGATATATAAAGATAGATCTACAAAAATATTTAGAAAACAGCTGTCAGTAGGCTTAAAATCAGCTTATCAATGACATACTAAGTATTTTTATAGCTGGATATGGGGAAAGTGTACAATTTTAGGCTCCATTAAAAAAACTGATGTTTATTTGAACAAAATGTTCGCAAATTAAATTAAAATGGCATAAAAAAACTCGGAAAAAGCCTCAATTTTAAATATTTCAAATGCAGCTACAGAAATTAGCCCTCTTCCCTGCTCTGCAATAAGCAGCATCTCACCTGTCTGTCTGAAGTTTGTGCCTGTGTGCTTCATTTCCACTGTGAGCCTGCAAACAAGTTAAAAACACACGAATGAATGTGCAATCAGCATGAACTCTCAGTTGTGCATATTCACATGGCACCATGTGAGTTTCTCTGCAACAATTAACATTAAAGAGAATTTAGTGCCAGAAAAGAACGAATACAAACAAAAAATCTCATTATCAAGTTGCAAAAAAAAAACATAAATCAGCAACAACGTTTAAATATCCACAGCGCCTGAAGAGATTTACCGAATGAGAGGATGTTTTTTTGGCCATTGTCTTTGTTTCAGATTGGTTGGCGGGAGAAGGGGAGCTTGGGACTGTGATAGTTTTAGGGAGGCATGGTGGAGGGCTGGCGTGAGAGCTGGAAGCTTGATACTCCAAACTTGAGAACTGTTGGAAAAAAAAATGCTATTAAATAAATGGAAAAAACTTTTTTGTTTGTAGCCCAGAAATGACTTGCAGAAAAAGACAAACAAACATAAACCATGCTGACAGTTTAAAGCCATGCAAAGAGCTTGGTTTGTAAGTTTATGCAGTTCTTGATGTAACCATGACAACATACCAACATTAATTAACCAAGTAGGTTTAGCATGTAAAATTTACACTATAACTATCTTACTATCACTGGTGCATTTGGTTTATTGCTGTAAAGTGTTGGCACTAAAAAATAATGAAGGTTTTTGCAGGTTTTTATTTAAAAACAAAGAAATTTTTGTTATTTGGAAATCATAAAATTCTTCACTGGATTTCATAGCAATGCAATTAGTTTATAATAACAGTTTCAGTCTGCAGAAAAGTGATGCATAACAGAAAGATTCCCATCTACCAGTGTGGCTCATATGCATCCAAACATTTCAGAACAAATTAAATGTATTTACACACCTTCTTCAGGGCTGCAATTCTCTTTACTACTTCTTCAATGTCCTCATGGTCCTCATCCTCATCCTCATTATTATCTCCTTCTTCCCACTGACTACTGCTCTGCAGGTAAGGCTCAACGAGGATGGACTCTGTTCCTCTGATGTCACAGCGACAGTATGGGCAGGTTTGGCCAGCGGACTTCTGCTAGATTATTACAAACGAGCAAAGGCAGAGTAATGGAAAGACTATGTGAATTTAAAAGGACTACAAAGGTTTTGTGTCTTTGGTCTATTTGTAGTGGAAAGTGGATGCAGCTGCTGCAGTTTGAGAAGGATGTGAAACTGAGTTTAAACAGGAAGTTCTGAGCCAAATGTCAGGACATGCTGCAATATTACAAAGAATTACACAATTCCTGTACATCAGAGGATACTGGGAACCTGAATGAACTGTGTAAGAGAATGATTTGGAAGTAGTCGCTGTAATTCTGATGCTGGGGAAGACCCGCTACAGAAGAAATAAGTAGGTACCAGATTAGATCAGACAAAAGGATGCTTAATGCTGATTTGGATTGTTTGTTGTTTTGTACGGTTTCTGTTGTTTTTTGCAACACTTGTTACATTTTCTAATACCGTAATAGATGATCAGAATAAGTTTAAAACAAATGTAATTAAAAAGAAAAGTTACTCCAGGGCAAGATTTTTATAAAAAAAAACAGCAAAATCAGCTAAATTTCTATATCATGAAGATCTTCAAAGATAAAAAGGCACTCTGTATGTGATTTTTGCATTTTTACCAGCACTGTCAACCAAAACCTTACATACAATTAAATCTACGATCTAGTGAGATGCCAAGTTAGACATAACAATAAGTAATGATGAGAAAAAATAAACATGATCATGTTCTTGCACAGCCAGGGGCATTGTTTAGAATGAGTATAATAGTGATAAATGTATAGAAAAATGTGTGGGATGGAATTATTTTTTAAAGTTTCTTTTTACACTCTGATATAGCTTAAAAAAGGTTCACTGTCTTCATTCAAATAAATATTTGCATGGGAAACACAAAGAATATTTGTGACACTAACCCCAAACCACATTCAAATAACCTGAATTGTTACAACACGGGGAAGTGACAACCAGCACACAGACCATAACCTACAAAAATAAATACAGTTTATTCAAACCAGTCTGCTTTACTTCACTGACCACACCACTGTTACAGTAATGATCTGCTTCAATTCATACTGACACAAACATGATGTAGCTAAAAATTCGTTCGGCCAGATAAATAAGTGAGAGGGTGGAAGTACATACCAGCCAGCCTTTGAGGCAGGGCTGACACAGGAGATGCCCACAAGGCTGAATCTGGGTGTCTTTATCCCTCTCTGCGCAGATCTTACACAGCTGGAAGGTGCTGCCAATCTCACAGTACAGCTCATACTGCTCCTGTTGGGTGCGGGTGGGGATGGTTGGCCAGAGAGATGAGACAGAGCAAAGAGCGGCTCAAGATACAATCTACATCTTGAACATTTCAGATCATGACAGCAGTTTATTGTCAAACTGATACATCTGCTTACTTCTGTAACTTTGACTTTTCCTTTTTGTGTGGGTTCGCACAAGCTTGTCAAGTCGGGATTCACATCGCGGCCATCTGGGT
This sequence comes from Pseudomugil gertrudae, assembly GCA_037177535.1. NCBI lineage: Eukaryota > Metazoa > Chordata > Actinopteri > Atheriniformes > Pseudomugilidae > Pseudomugil > Pseudomugil gertrudae. Next base: position 9,078,114 of record JBAMHV010000006.1, on the reverse strand, counting down.
ACAAGTAGCTGCAGCAAAGCAACGTACATGGCAGAGGTATAGAGGTCACTTGCACTAAGGGAAGCTAAATCAGAGGCGTGTGTATGCTTGTCCTCACCAGCCCTCCTTGAAGCCCTGTGTGAGAGCCTGGTGAAGAGGTGTGTTCTGGGGAATGGTCTGGATGATGTCCCCTTCATTCGTCACATGGCCAATAGCCCACTGACCCATTCTGGTGCAGCTCAGACGAAAGATGTAGCTGGGAGCAAGATATCCTCGTCAATCATACTTAACAGGGTAGAAATATCAAACTGAAATAGATTGTAAGACAATTAACAGCACTCAAATAATTGTTTATTTGGTCTCTTTTTGTACCCTGATTGGCCACAGCATCATAACCACAACACTGCCAATAAGTATGAGGATCTTCCTCATAAGTCTACAAGTAAGATAATATAACCAGATATTATGGGCAACAAAGCCCAATCCACAAAGACCAAACTCCAACATCCTGGAACATCCTGGAAACCCTAAAGCTCTTTATTCATGTCCTGGTCAAACTGGAACTCAGTATCAGATTGTTGGTCGCAACATTTTGGCTGATTGTGGCATATTTTCTCTGTTGGTGCAATAAATTAGCATAGCTTGTTGTGATGGGTGCAGAAGTTGTGGCTGTGCTCATGTTCACCTTCCAGGTTTGTGCAGGTAGTGTTCCAGGCGATCTACAACTTGGTCGTAGGTGAGGAAAGCCATGTAACCCGGATGGGTCACAGCAAGACGGTTCCAGTTCCTTATAAGAGACTTCCAGGGCTAAAAGAAAAGAAAATGTCAAGATGTGAGCTAAATCTTTATTTTTGAGTTTGCTGCACCGACTTCATTTTGTCTTGTGGATGGGACACGTAAGCAGATCCACATGTAACTGTCTGTATATGTTGGAAGTTCTTTCTTTTGCATTTGACAAAAGAAAGCCATTAAGAAAGAAAAAAACATTTGGCATTAAGGATCCTGAGATAACAAGCTAATTGTATCAATGTTTCATACCTTTTTTCTAAAATCCATTTTTAAAGTGATTTTTTTTGGTTTGTTTACTTGTTTTCTTTTGTTTTTTTAAGTGGGGTTGTGTGTGTTGTTTAGCACACCCAGGAGGCGCCCTGGTTTGAACCAACTTGGGCCTTCTTTGTGGTGTTTGCAGGCTCTCAATCTGTATGGATTTGGGTCTAATTATGAGTAATTATAAGTGCTTTTTTTTATATCTCTCTGTGTTGGTCTTGTAACAGACAGGCAACCTAGTAAAGATGTACATGATCTCTTGCCTGATAGCATCCCCCACCCCCCCACCCCCCCTGTAGAGGGTATAGAAAATGAATTCATGGATGAAGTAAAGCTGTGTGAAGTACTTTTGAGTAGTCATTGACTTATCTAGAGAAGGTGGACACCAGAACACTCAGTTTGGAGAAAAGTTTCCCAAACAGACAAGTAAACTGAACGCTACTTTGCAGCGAATTTAACACTGCTCCATGGTTCAGCTCTGTGTCACATGACATGATGTTTCAGCACCAGAGTAATACAACTGACTGCAGACTGTTTAGCTACACAGACCAGATTTCACCAGATGAAAAAATATAATGGCAAAGAGCAACTGAGGTGATGCTATGTAAAAATCAACAATATAGTGCAAACATTTTATTAAGCTCTAAGATATTTTAAACAGTTTCTTGACATTGTCTTCTAAAAACCTTTAAAACTTCACCTTACCTGGAATAGGTTTGTGAAGATGTCAAACTCAAACACTGAGATATGATCATTACAGGTGAGATCAATGGTTGATTTCAGAGCCATGGACTCCATCCCTTCTTCAAATGGATGGACATTCTTCAGCTTCTCTTTAAAGGTATTCCACTGCACTATACATCTGTTAGAAGGCATCAGTAAACCTAAATATGCAGTGCCCAAAATATATCTATATACATCTTACAGGATTTGTCACGCACTTACTTGTTGCCAAAAGAATACCTCCAGAACTCATCTGCTTCAGTTTTTGTCACCTTATAGGTGTCACCATGAAAGTATCCCCCTGGAAACATAGCTTTCAGCTCCCACAGCATGTGACTGAACAGCAAGGACAATTTAGTCAGGTTTTTCCTGAGGACAGAAAGGAGAGCAAATGTGTAGTGGTGCAAAAACAGAAATAGTCTAATTATGCTTTGTTCTATAGTATAAATATCATCTGTCCTTTTAGCAGCTTGTCATTCATATGTGTTAATCCAGAGAGAAAC
>JBAMHV010000006.1:9055804-9075493 GCA_037177535.1 Pseudomugil gertrudae | reverse complement strand
AAAAAAATTCCCTTTTGTGATTATTATTCTCATGAATTTTGTTTTGATAATCCAAAAACATGCTTTCTAAATGCTTCACTAAATTATGATGGCATACGAATGGTCCAGCTAATGGAATCAGTTTGTGTTGTATGCTGCTTGTCAGTTGAAACCAGCATTATTGAAGCAGTGCTGATACTTTCCACAGACGCACTCACAAACTAACACATAAAAGCTAGTCCATCTTGCAAACAGGATGCTAGCTGCTGCAAGCTTGTTAGTAAATACCGCAAAATGTTCCAGTGGCCAGTGTGTCACTTCAGACCACTTTTTATCTCAATAGACTCAATTTAGTCTTTGTTCTTTACAAGTCTTAATTTAGTTTGTAAGTTTTAATCATCAGCCTCAACAGAAGACGTGTACCAGCATTCAAATTGGTGCAAAATGTTTCAGAGTAACCTTTAGTAGCATCTATGTCAGATGTTCTTTGATGATGGTAACCCCTGTGGTGGGGTACCAAACAAGGGCAAACCTTTGTTTCATTAAACGCACAGTAGAATAACAAATTATATATTTTCTTTACTGCAACACATTCATGATACAGCTCTGCAAAATCTTTCCCCAAATCTATTCATGCATTTAAGAAATATAGTAGAAAGCGGTTGCAAACTTTTTACCTCAATGCACAAAAGAAAACCTCAATTGAGTGCTGAGGAGAGCAGTAGTACAGGAGTCAGAGACAGGAGGAAATGCATAAGCCACACGTCGCTCTGGCTCAGAGCCACGTATGTAAAACTATATTTAAAAAGACTTCAATATGGTGTGGTAAAGTTTTCACAAAGAGTGTGCTAAATTTAGTTTTTGAAAGAATGGGTGATATTAGGGAGGTCTTTGGTACATTATATACTTGGAAAAAACTTGATATACTCAGTATATACTATGCAACTATACTCAGATATACTTATGCAACATTCACTACAAACATAATAACAAATTTTACAATGAAATTTCAAAGTTTGGATCCTGATGTCATCACTGATGTCATCACTGATGTCATCAATGAGTGACCTTCAAAACTATTTTATTTTTTAAAAGGAATTATATGATGAGTCTTAATGTCAGTGTTTGCTAAAAGGATGGAAAAGCTACAGATTGAATTTAAATATGTGTCCAGGTGTGCGTGACATACTTACATACTATGAACTGAGGGAGTGAAATGTATTACATGTAAGCATATATAACACATTTTCACACCTCCTTTATACTTTCTTCACATTTCAGGTGATGCAATCTTTTATGTTTCAAGTATGAGAGCTTACGACAGGTTATTCAGAGCTAATTAAAGAACATATTTAATCAAATCTGCTTGTTTTGTGGTATTGCTATTTTTGCTGACATGAAACAGTTATAAAAATGAGTACATAGTCATTAACCAGCTTTGAAACAAACTGTGATGTTATTCTGCAAATGACGGACGCAAGAGAAAAATTTCATTTGTGCTCCTTAAATCCCGTCAGAGGAAAAAAAAGCTGCCAGTGTTGTATAAACAAGAAAAAAGCTGAACCTTCCTCTGCTGGGTTCTGCTATCTTCAGCATCAGTGTCATCTCATTTCTTTTTTAAGCTTCGTCTGCGCGTCGGATGGAAATTTCACTGATTTATGGGCGAATATTATATTATTGTATGAAACTTGGCATGTGTTGAATTTTATTAGGAATTTTCTCACAAGCCCTCTGCTGAAGATTGCTAAGGGAGAACTTCAAAGCTCGGCATTTATGCAACGATTCACATAACAGTTTGCCACATGACTGCTCATGCAGGCCTTGCTGCTAGCGCGTCTGTTGTGCAAGAGGAAGATTCATAAAGTTGGTTTATCTTATTTTTAGATTATGCAGAAAGACTTGCTCCTTTTGTAATAAAATCTGGCATATTTAAACATTTGCATACAGTGAGCTTGATGGTAAAGAGTGGAACTGACATTTCTGTGCTGAGTTCAAACACTGTGACGAACCTCAGTGACTCCACTGACGACAGGGAAGTGGAAAGGACAAGATCATCAGTGAATTCATGATGAAGTATTGCAACCAACTTAGTTTTTTGTGTTTTAAGGTTAAATAAATGTATCAGAAATCCTAAAGAAAAACACGAACAAAATGATTTTTTTACATTAATGTTTTTGTAACAAAGTGGCTAAACTCTACACAAAAGACTGTTTATTTTCATTAATGACAAGGTTTTAATGCAAAAATCTGTATCAGAAATATGTTGCATGTCATAAGACAATCTCAGTTTGCAAAGATGCTGTTTCTTAAGGGGTAAATTAAACAGCAACTATTGTCCTTTACATGCTTTGTTGCCTCAAAAGAGATGTCTCATGTTACTTTATTTGTACCTGATATAGCTTTCACTGGCTATACAGCATACATACAAACACAAAACAGCCAATATCTAACAGATATACTTTTACATGCAAATATACTTACATATAGACTCTCATGTACACTAACTCTTACATATTTTGGCTTTTTTGTATTAATATATCGTCTATATTGGACATAATGAGTCCCACTGGGGCAAGTAAAGTTTTTCCATTGAAAAGATTAAAAACAAACAACATATAAAACCGTGTGAATCGAGGTGTGCAAGAACAACCGTATCATCCTCTGTTTGGGACAAGGCAGCCTCTTTTTGCCAAACAGCTCGAACTAACTAGTGGAGTGGAGTGCCAATGATGCAGGTTTGGGCCTTTTTTCCTCCTTTGTCATTAGTATTCCCAACAGGAATGAAGGAATGTGTCTTAACCTCCATGTAGAAAAATCTCTTTCTCTCTTTGTTTTACTGCTTAAAAAAAGACAACTGTCGCCAAGCGGCATGCTTACTGAAACAAGGTGTATGATTAACCTCAGGGAACCACACCGTTTTTCCTTAGCTTTTCATCGGGGTGTGAAAATATAGGTATGAAATTACAGTTTGTGTTCAGCAAAAGGTTGAGACTTTTCATTCAAACGTCAGGTTACATGTCACGACTTCTAATTTTATGTTTAGTGTGAAATCCTTATGCTTTTTACAGGCTAAATACACATGACCAGAATAATAATAATAAAAGATGCTTTATCTAATCTTGGAAGCTAAGTTGGTATCAGATCTAATTGGATGAAAACTTAAAACAAAAAGAAAGAAAAAGAAGCCTCTCCTGACAGACATTCAGGTTAATTGACGAAGGCCGAGTCACAGACATTATTTAATCGTAGTTAATTAGAAGCAAAATGCCACATATTTCATTTAAGAAAGCAGCCTGGTTTACAGCAGAACTATACATAGCAATTAAATGTTCAGTCAATCTAGATGATCGTTAAAGTCATCTTCCTTTAATGGCAACCTGAGCCATGCAGAATGTTGGGCTGTGAGGTCTCAGGTAGTTTGTTTCATTTTATATGATTATTTAAATAAACATGCTTGCACAATTAAAATCAAACAAACACAATTAATTAAATCCTCTTTATCGCTTTTATATAAATGTTATATGAAGGTATTGCATTGTATGTCTGTAACTACATGTGTGTATTTGTGGACACGTCTCTCTTGGATATGTCATAGTGATGTTAACCTGTATAAAGAAAAGTAGAATAAAACAAACAAACAAACAAAAAATAACTCAGGCAGCATCATGTGGGAATTGTTGTATTAATCCAAAAATATTATATTTGGTTATCCTAAAATCAACGCTAACTATGGCAAAACTCTCTGCGTCTTTGTGTTCACTGACTTTTTGAGATGTGAAAACAAATAACAAATAAGTATTCAGCCTGAAATAAATTGTTTGTGTATTAATTTACTCAATTTATAGTGTGAAAAACCTCTTTTAGGAATACTGCTTAACAAACACTTGTAGTATTTATTACAACACAGAACTATGAAAAATGACTCATTTTCATATTAAATAAAAAAAAGCACATTTGTGCAAAACTAGGGAAAAAAATCAAACACACCAACAAGAAAAGAGCCATGAAAAAAGTAAATAATGAATATTATCTTCTAAACCCCCCCACTTCCACACACACTCACACACATTCAATATGTTTAAGCTTGTTCTGAATCAAGCATTCTCCCAACACGTGCTAAAGCTTGGAATCCAAGCCAGAGAGCTTCTTACCTGGAAATGGATGTCTCATCATAAATCTTCTCCCGTCCATCTTTAAACAGCAGCACTGCCCTGTCCGTCTTATCAAGCAAGTTTCTGATGTGGACTCTCAGGTATTTGGCTTCATCTCCTCGGGGCACCTGGACACCTGCTGATCTCGAACCGCGGTATGGCTCCCAAACTTCTATGAGCAGGGTCGCTGTCTCGCGTATTAAATCTGGCAGGTATGGAGGACTCTTCTTTAAGCCCAACAGGGGGTTTGTGCACAACTTGTAGAGTTTATCAAGTCTTTTGAAGCTCTTGTCCACCAGCCGCCGATCTCCACCAGTGGGAAGCTGTGAGCTTAAGTTTGGGCTCCTGGAGGCCCCTAAACTTGATCCCTCCATTATTTCTTGTTGTGTAATTGAAAGTGAAGTGAAGCAAAACTACCACACAGGTCAGTCTGTGAGCATGTGGGAAGGATGTGACGGTAAATAACAAGGCTCAGTCAAGAGGTGTGAACGCAGAATTTTGAATATCAGTCGAAGTTCAAAGATAGATGCAACTATTGTCAGAGGCTCAAGTTTTTGTGTGTTCAGACTGACTTTTTTCATTGTAACAATGACCTTTGTGAGTCATTAACAGTATTCTTGGTTCATTTAAGGGTTAAACTGCATTACGGTTTCTAGCAATAGACAACACATGCTATTCACTTTAACCAGAACAGGTAATGTTTCCTACTTATAGATCTTCACTCATATCATCAGAGAATACATTGCTGCTTACTGTATCTGTATTTTAAAAAGGTTCACAACAGCAATACATTTAAAAACAAAGAACAGAATTTAAGGCAGACATTTAACTCTTGAAACATATCAGACTTTTTCCATCTCATGTCTTTCTCTCCTTCCTCTCATTTTAAGTCACATGCCCACAGTTCATCAACACGCTCTGCTTACCAGCATTTATCCCAGCACCAAAACATTGCTACATTCCCAGGAACAGCAAAGTTAGTATATGCATTCACAGCCCAGTGGAAACACACTTTCTGCCTTGGCCTGAGACGCTTGGAGTCCCTGTTTATATCACACTCTCTGCTCACGATCGTCTTGGCTCAGCCTTTGATTGGTTTCCTGGTTGCAGCGAGACAAACAGGTTTGTATTCTTTGCTCTATTGCTCAGGCAGACAAGTAGAAAGAGAGGGGGAGGGAAGGGAAAAACAAGGAGGTGATAACACAAAAATGACTGAAAATGAAAGCAGAGTGTAAAACACCAGCACTTGTTACTCTGTCAGTTAGAGGGCACGGCATTGTGAGATGGAAATATTTCTTATTTTAGCTCTAGATGTTTTATGTTTCTGGACATAAGAAACCTGTGTGGCAATAAGGTGGAATAGTGGTTAGCACTGAAGCAAGACGGTTGCATGTTCGAGTCTCAACTTGGGGAAGATAGAATAGTGACCTTTCTGTGTGTAGTTTCCATGTTCTCCCTGTGTATGCATGGATTCTCTCCAGGTATTTCAGCTTCCTCTCACCCCCCAAGACTTGCATGTTAGGTGAATTAATCACTTATCACATGTGAGTCGCTTTGAATAAAAGCATCTACCAAAAAGAACCAATCCCAAAAAGTTGTTAAGGTAAATATGAACTCAGATGCTATGTTTTGCAGTAACTTTAAATGTTTTAGAAGAACATAAAAAGCTCATCCACAGAGAATTAAGGAAGGTAAGTAGTAGCCAGATGCTGTGAAGACATTGCTCTTATAAAATAAATCATTAACAGGTATTAAACGTTGAACCCTGCACCGAGTAGCATTTATCTGAGGATATCTGCCGCCACAAGGTGTGTATGAATACATAAGACAGATTTCACAAGATGTGTAATTGTCACTGGTTAAGAAAAATGGCATACAGCACTAAATAAAAAACTTTCAAGCTTGCCTAATAAAGATGTATGTGTGATGCAGTTGTAGCCCTGAATCATGATTATAGTTTAATATGAGAACATTGTCTCTGCAAAGGCCTGTCCTTATAAAGTGAAACAGCAAACCCGGTTTTAGAACTGACAATTGAAGCAAGGTTTTCAGAATTTTTGGACAGTTTGGCCCTCTATTATTAACCCCGCCAATATGGGAAGTTCAGGTTTTAACAGGATACTGTGTATCTTTTGACCCAAACATTAGCCTGATGTGAGTAATAATCCAGTGCTTGAAGTGTGTTGGCGCTCTGAAGGAGCAGAAACCAGACATTGCAAGTTTGCAAGTGCAGATCCATCTTTCATGAGATCATGTGATCTGGGGTGTTTCGCTTTATGGCTCCCCCTTTTTTTCCACTTCTTTGAACAAAAGTTTGCCATGGCTTAATAAAGTAGGGAGGTGAAAAATGTGTGTAAAGAGACCAAAAAGAAACAGCAGGAAAGGCATCGCTCCAGAGAAAAGACACAAGCCGACCTTGGATGAGAATTCACTAATTGGGAGTCAGTGTGGATGCAACACCCACTCTCTGTTAGCCTCAGTATTATTAGACTGGTAAGTTAACTAAAATGTGATGTGATGTATAGTTAAAGCAGTGTTTTTTCAAAGCAATGACAGCGCCCAATGAGCTGCAGAATGTTTAACCATTTCATAGAAGCTAAATGTGGCTATTTGAAGCTAATTGGCTAAAAATCAAAGCTAACATGACACTAACATTTTGCAAAAGTTGGGCTAGTTTTCATCCAATAAAGGTATTTTCTATGACTCGTGTAAATATAAAAAAGTTACAGAACAATTAGCAGCTAGCCTGGTTTAGTTGTATGATGTTTAAATGCTGTTCAATAAGAAGCAGTACTACTGTACACAGATGGAGACGGATTATTTTTACAGTTTCATGTGACCTGTGGGAAGTTAGATTTAGCACCCCCAATGACCAAAAGTTACTCTGTATCACTTTTAATGCTGTAAAACTCAAATAGCTAAAAGGTTTCTTTAAAAAAAGAGTGATACCTAAAACGATACCAAAATCATGATTGACAAGGTAAAAGATTATTTTAAACTACTGCATATATTTTGCATCTATTTCAACATATTGCAGCTAAATGTCTATGAATTATTACGCCATGTGTGCCTTAGTTTTGTTTTCTTTAACATTGCTGATGCAATTTGGCTTAGATTTTGTACACAATACACAATGCAATGTCTCATGTCTTGCTTTCTATTTGTCTTATTTTACGACCTGGTAATGAGCAAATTAGTCTGAATTATGAATTATTTAGAACATGCAAACACTAAGTTTGCATTTGGGGGGCAAACTTTGCAGTGAACTTTAATGCAAATGCACACCCTTCCCCAGACTAGATCACTTTTTAAAACATTTTTGGTCATTTTTTAACTTCCTCTGTCAGGCCATGCATTTCTATTTGTTCAGTATTGATCGTATTGATACCTGCTAAACCTCCCAAAAGTCACAATTGCACTTTGTGCTTATTATTAATTAGAGCGCTTGCAAGCAAACAAAGTCCACTTAAAATTTTAAACAGAGGCACAAAAAATACTCATCTTTACTACGAAATATGTTTCATTCAGTAAGATCCTAATGAAAAGAGTAAAGGGTAACGCTTTATTGTGTTTTTCAGAGAAAAACTAATTACATTTTAAGTGTCAGGTATGAAGAATGAGAAAACAAACCAGTGCTAACATCTGCAACCACAAGAGGGAGACACTAAATCATATGATGCACAAGTAGTTCAGTTATTTCTGTATTCTGTATTTCTGTAGGCCCTGTGATGGACTGGCGACCTGTCCAGGGTGTACCCCGCCTCTCACCCAATGTCAGCTGGGATTGGCTCCAACCCCCCCGTGACCCCGTTCAGGGACAAGCGGTAGAAAATGGATGGATGTGTTTCTGTATTACTGACATTAGTACTCATGACGACAATGGCCAGACACACTTGGATGAAGTTTGTCCAGTATTGAAAGACAGGAAACAAATGAGCTGTCCTAAATTCAGGAAGCAGCTGAGTTGTGCATAAAGCCCATTCAAGAAAAATAGCCTCACTAAGGAAAAACAAAAGATTGCATCGAATCTTGACTTCGATCCAATCCCCAGTCTGAGCATGAGCGACAGTGGAAAGGTAAACTCCCTTTTAACAGGCAAAACATCGGGCAGAACCCACCTCAGAGAGTGCAGCCATCCACCTCGACCGACTGGGGTGGAGAGGACAGGAAAGATAGATAAACACACACTGCAGTTTTATTCAGAAAGACCTGCAGAAAAAGAAGAGATAGGTTAATGTCATATATTCATACATAAAAGATCAGGAGCAGATAAAGTAAAAAAGGGTGATCAGTGCATTATGAGACTGCATGACTAATGGATGGCTAAACTAACCCTAGCTATAAGATTTGTTCAAAAGGAAGGTCTTAAGTTTCATTTTAAAAGTAGGGAGGGTGTCTGCCTCCCGTACCCATACTGTGAGCTGGTTCCATAAGAGAGGAGCCTGATATCGTTTTCTTAGAGATTCTGGGAACCTCAAGTACACCTGCAGTCTGAGAGCGAAGTGCTCTGTGTGGAACATATGAGAGGTCTTTCATATATAATGGAGCTTGGTCATGAAGCGCTTTATATGTAAGGAGAAGAATTTTAAACTCTATCCTTAATCTAACAGGAAGCCAATGAAGAAACTGGAGAAATATGATCTCTTCTGCTAGTTCTCATCAGAACCCTCACTGCAGCATTTTGGATCAGCTGGAGACTTTTCAGGGCATATTTGGGACAGCCCATAAAAAAGAAGTAGCAGTAGTCTAATCTTGAAGTAACAAAGACGTGGACTAACTTTTTGGCATCACTCTGAGACAGAATGTCAAGAATAATGCCAAGGTTCCTCACTGTAGCACTGGAAGCCAAATGAATGCCATCCAGATTAATTACAAAGCTACACAATTTTGTCTTAAGTTTTTCAGGTCCAAATACAACGAGCTTAGTCTGTCTGGGTTTAAGGAGGGCAATCAGGGTCATCCAGGTCTTTATATAATACAGCTGGACATGCAGCAGCTGCAGACAGACTAGCTTCAACAAAAAAAAAACAACAAATAAATAAAGTCAAAACCATTGAAAGCAAGATGAAGCAAAGTAAAGTGAATAATTATTGTGTATCTGATCGGTTCACAGTCTCTGGGCTGCAGCTTTGCTGTCTTTGCACAAGGGGGCCTCATTTCATTGTTGTCCTAAATCTTGATTTGTGATTTTCTTTATGAAGGAGCGTTCTCTTACAATACTGAAACCTTAAATGCAATGATAACATGATAACATTTTCTGTTCACATGTACGTTTAGAGAGAAATCTCAATCAGAGATTTATTCAGTTGTAGGGGCCTAAACTGTCTCACCAGTCAGTTCTGCAGCAGACTGTAAAAACGGTACTTATTTTTAAATAAACAGTGATATATAATCTCAGACTAGATTATAATGGTTGAGTGCCCTGACAGCTGCAGAGCATGTTTGTGCTGAGGTAGGGTGTTTTAGGGACTTTAGACACTAAGCTTGATTTTCCGTTGCCCACTCTACACTTCAGTGGAAAGAGGAAAGTCCCAAATTGACCCTGGTAATCAGAGCTTCACTGGGGGTGGTGAGGATAAGATTAAAGACAAGAGGGATGAGACTTGATGATTGCATGCACATGCAGAACTGTCCTTAGACTTTAATTGGCTACACAGCCACATAGAGAACAGAGGCATCCTCCCTGCTTAGTGCCATCTTCTGTGGTTTCTGCAGTCTGTGCTGTAACAGTAACAAACCAACACATCACAATCTATATAGAAAGCCTGCTTCAACCTGTATAGAAAGGTTTTTAGAGGCTATACTAAATGTAAACTACATTTGACCATCACTCAGAAAACACTGCTTTAAACTGAAATTAGTTCAATTAATAACAAACTTAATAAAATCAAAGGAAGACAGTTATTATCTTGTTAGCTTCACAGAAGGGTACAAAAAAAGTATTTCTGTTTTTTTTTTTTTTTTTTACCATTTCTGCCTTTAGAATAACATCTTAAACTGCTTTAAAATCAGGAAGACCAGTAAGTGTGCAGCACTGCATCAGTTTTGCATCAGCTGGAGACACACTTTACGCAGAGGCATTTTACCTGAAAATATATATTACTGTACCCAGTTACATTTGTAAACACAATGAGCTTAGCCGCAGCTTACACCAATTTCCAAAATGCCCTGAGAAGTTGCAGCATGCCCGGTTTTCTGCTCGTTTATTCTCACGGGATGCTTCAACTTAAAAAGTTCTGCTTAATGTTTGGAAATAAGCTCCAAAACAGTCCGCTTTGCAAAAAGAAAGCTGCTCAGAATTCAGCGCAATGCTGAAACTCTTTCCTGTATAGTTGTTATTAGGTGCTTCGATCAGTTTGTTTCGGTTTAAAACGAAAGTACCGTCAAGTGTCAAACGTTGATTTAAAGCAGATGCGCGCTGCCGCTGCGGCACTTCTTCATTTCTATAGGCTAGGTGCGCGAGGATACACATAGGTGTGCGTGTGCACTAAATCTCTGTTGCTTCTTCTACGAGTCTATGTATTTAGACGCTTCTCCACAATGATTCCAGGTGCTCTCTGTAGGGATCGGAGTAAATGATTTGATTTCAGATATGGGAATTGCCCACAATTGGTCACTTTGGTTCGTCAGGTTCAACTTAAACCTTCCCTGAACGTAGACAAGTTAGTTGCGTCTCCTACTAAGCTGAAACTCCAATTGATGCCGAGGGTCATGACCATGAACGGGGATTACCAGACGGCTCCCAGTGCGCCGCTGGATTTGACCACGCGCAAGAGCGCCGGGTCCAGGACTCCGGACTTCAAGGACGCGCGAGCATTAGGTGGCTCACCTGCACCTCCTGCAAGCACAGGCACGGGCAGTTCAGAAAGTCGCTGCTCCTCGGCCAGAGCCGCACCGGGCACAGAAGCGAGCGCGTCTCGCAAGCGCCCAGGAGACACGTCTTCCTCAAGGCTTCCCTTTAGGAAACGCCCGATTCCCGTCGAACCGGAGGCGCAGAGGCCGTCACCGGCTCCACCGGTGCGCGGAGAACGCGTTTCTCCCGCAGAAGACACGGACTGTACGTTGCGGGAAAGTTTGGCCAGACGCTCGGAGACAGCCGCAACAGTAGCGCCAGTTGCACCCAGGCAGCTCCAAGAAGCAGCACAGAATCCAGAGAGACATCCCTGGTGCTTAGTGTCCCCTGTTCATTACGGTAAGCTGCTGCTCAATGGGAGCATTCCTAATTCTGCTTTTTTTTATTTTAAATTGTTTAACTTCTTAGTTTTAATTCCTTTATGTGACAAAAAAGTAATAATATATATTTTTTGAAAGTCTCATCTCATCTGCTGTAGCCTATTTGTCATTTCCCAGATGAAGGGTTTAATTTAGTAAAACAGGCCTGTTGTCACAATAATTACACAACTGACAACTTGAAATGACATTTTTAAGAGTAGCAGATCACAGTTTTACTCGCTTGTGTGTCAAGTCACGTGGTAAATGTAGTGTAGTCATAGATGATGCAGCAGCAGCTGCTGAGAAAATGTCCAGTCAGCTATTCTGCATCCTTGTCCTCACTCAACAAGCAGAAGTAGCTCACTGGGTCAACTCATAACTGAAGCCTCTCACACAAAACACTACATTTAGAGTGTAGCCCACTTCCTTGTTGCAAAAAAAAAAAAAAAGACACGTCATCCGTTGTCCTTTTTTCTTCTCTTCCTCTCACTATTATTATTTTCTCTCCTTTGCTGATTCTGCATCTCCTTCTGCTCAGGTCACTACCCAGTATACTACCTGCCTCCAGTCTCAGAGCTTTGCTATCCACTGGTTCACCAAACGGACAACACGCTGGCTGAAATCTCTCTGGCGACACATCAAGATGAAGATGGAGACACGTATGTTTCATTTCAAACTAATCGGAAGTTTTGGTTTGACTTGGAGGTGTTCGGTGTGCATTAACTGTGTCCATATCAAAGTCATGGGACTTATAGTAAACTTAGAACATTACAATGATTCATTCAGCTCATGAGTTAACCTAATAATAGATTTTCAGTCAAATTGCAGTGATGAAAGCTGAAACCTGACATCTGAATCGACATAAAATCCTAGTACATAACTCAATAATCATGTGACTTACAACAGATTCTGAGGATGCATTGAGACAGCTTTTGTGATTGTGATTAGTCGTATTTTAAAAATGTGGGATTACGTTTCGTATTTTGGAAGTGGTAACTATTCAGTTGCTTTAAAGGGCAAACAAACTGCTTTAAATGAACACACAACATGAATTACAAATTAATATAGGAATTTGCAACATCTTATGACACCAAAGAAACCTCCCTACTCACAGGGGTCAATTGCAGGCAAATCTGTCACCATCTTTGTTACGTAACTACACTCGACAGGGAAATTTGGAGAGAGCATAAAGTCACAAATGGAACTCTGCAGATTTCAGCAGAACATTGTGGGAACTGCCACGAAGAAGAGGAAACAATCAAAATTGGGAAACTGGTAACAAATACTAACACAATGCATGTGAGTCTAAAAAAAAACACGCAGCTCATAAAAAGTTGTGGAATCCTGATGAAACCTCTTCATAATGGTCAGACAAATACAGTACCAGCAGCTGAAATAATCATCACCAATCACAGAGTAGTACATGAACTCATACAGCTCAGCAGACAGCAATAACCATAAACAGCAGAATATTTTGACTTTAAGGGTTAACTTGCATTTGTAGATGCAATTATGTGCATTGACAATGGTTTTCAGTTTCTATTGCAACAATTTCAACAGCAGAATTTTCAATGTGAAAGGATGTAAGCCCCTCTGTCCTGGTTTAAAGACGTTATTTTCTGTAATATATTTCTTAGTCTTGGAAACATTTAAATGAATTTTGCACCCATAGTAATTCCAAATAGTTTGCAATAATCTGCAAGAACGAGGGCCAGCTTTTCCCTGTGGGAATTTTCCTCTTGAAAATAAGAGGATTTGGCACAGTTTATTCTCATTGGCTGGATACTTGGAGGCTTCCCTAGGAGATGGTTGAATCATAAACACGCATGTCTTAGTGTAACACCAATCAGGACGCTATGGCAACTTGTAAACAATAAAGAAACTTTGAGAAACAGCATGACAAAACCTGAAATCCAGCCGTACGTATGTGAGGCAAAATCCAATCTAAAATACGAAGGTGAGCAGCATGCCAAACTGTACAAGAGATTACAGCCAGTTCCTCACTGCACATGAATCTATTAGGATTCTGGTTAAATGGTTACTTCCTGTTGCACATTAAACATATTTATCAATGCAAAGTACTTGTATCCCTGCTGACTGGTTTTAGCTCAGTGCACATGTGATGCTTGTACTAAATTGCATACATATGCGTAATGTTGGAATGCTTAGCAGGTCAGTTTAGTTGGAGTACAGTGCCTGCAGAATTTGACCATACAAGAAAATCTTGGAACTATACTGTAGGAATAGGCTGAAGAAGTCTTGCAAGTAACAATCTGAGACAACTGGATAGCTTGAAATCTTTCTGCATAAACATACTGCAACAAATCCATCCATTTTTATTGGACTAGATGTTTAATGAAACATGGAAAATGCAGCACATGAGCTTTTTTAATGCCTTGTCCCTTTTCATTAGATATCCTGATTCTCGAAATTTTTAATGATGTTATATTTGTTGAATAAGGAAGTCTCCAAATTCTCTGCAATAAAAAACACATTACACATTACATTCTTTGCAACATTAATGTTTCACACAGTGAAATGCTCCCCTGTGTTTACTCCTGGAAGTCTCAGCTTTGGATGGCCTTATGTTTTTTTTTTTTTGGCTCATTTATGAACAACAAGTTCCAAAATACTGAAACTAGAAGCCACATTTAGAAATGCACTTTAGATGAAATATCAATATCTAAGTGCATTTGCAATACCCGGTCTGTCCCTCTTTTGTACGTCTAAATTTAATGAAAGCTGGAAGCTTAGAAGGGTTCTGCCAAGTATTCAGTACCAGTGATTCACTGACATGGACCAAAGCAAAACTAGACTCAACACAGAGCCACCTGACCTCATAAACCACACATTTGCTCTTGCACAACCTAGCTGTAAGAAGTTTCAGTATAATCTCAGTTTATTTGTGTTGATCTCAGTGACTCACCTTGCTCTGTGTTGAGTTGTACATTCAGTACATTTCACCCTTCTGCAGTATATACAGCTACATTTTTTACTGCTGTGTCAAGCAGAGGGAAGTAATTCTGTTAGTTACAAAAGATTCACTAAAAGTCAGTGGAGATTCTAAAACAAAGCTACATGTCTTAGCCAGATTGAATAAGAGCCACATCTACACCTCATATTTGTATATGCATTGACCTGTCTGTAGCTGGCAGCTGACTAGTCTCTGGGCGTGGGGTTAAGCTGAGGGCGTTGTGAATGATACTGCTCACAGGGCATTGATTCTCGATACAACACAAATGCAAATATCAAACTTTAACGCATGATTACTTTACTTTGTGTGCAAGCTCAGCACCTGCCCACACACTGACTAAAACGACACTCATGTGACTGAAAGCAAAGTATGTCCAAGAATTAAATGACACTTTGATGTTGCAGTTTCAAAAAGTATCAGCATAATTTGCATCCACTCTAAACAAACCAAACTTGTGATGGCATTTTTCAGAGCTGCAAGTCTTGTGACATGCCACAGTTGCTCTTTGTCTCAGGCTTTTGCTAAGACATGTGCCCTAATCGCATAGTGGCAAGAAAATAAATAGCTTTGATACAAATGTTTTATTTCTGTACATACAAAAATCATGCTAACTTTTTTTTCCACTTAACTGATTGTATGTTTGTCTCTAGATGAATAAGTATGGTTACAACCTTGTGGGAAGACACTAAGAGCAAGGTGTATATAAATATATTATGAGATGCTAGAGGTGTGGTGGTGCCTGCAGCAAGCTTACTTGCTGCTTTGTGGTTTTATGAAACTTTGTGTGAATTCTACAGAAAGAGACATTCTCATTCCTCTGTCCTTTTTCTCAGACTGTATACATTGTGTGTGCGTGTGTGCATAATGTGAGCGATGGTGCTCACGCCTGCTCTTACGTCAATGAGCCCGTTTAGTTTCGGGAAAACCAGTGAGAGCTCGGTCTTCAACATGACTGTGGTTTTTCTCAGGTGTCTCTCTCTCTCTTTTTTCTTCTCTGTGTTTTTAAATGAATGGGTTCAAAAAACCCAAACATCCGCTTCCTCATTTACTGCTTTCTTTCTATCAGCTTCATCTCTCTCTCCCTCTCTCTTTCTCCTTTTCTACTGTGTGCCACTCTGCCATTTGCACTTGTGGTGTGAAAATATATAGATTTACTTTTACTAGCAGATTGTTTTTTTTGCTTTCAGTTTGATTCATCCAATCCAAGTTTAAGTATTACATTAATTTGGTCTCGTTGTGTTGCTACTGTGAATGTCAGGTATCGTATAATCAATATGTATCATTCATAGGAATGGATGTTTATGAATATTTCTGTAAAAATCAGTTAAATACCTGATGTAAAAAAAATAAGCCACTTTGGTTACTTGTAATATTTACTCACCTGTGGCTGAATGACTTTATACACTCACAGAGGCACACACACACATATATGTAGGCACCTACACACACTCTCTCATACATTTTCCGATAGCCTACATTTATAAACAAAACATGGCCAGAACTAAACTGCCTGCAGTGCTCTTGTACCGTTACCAGCAACCAACTTGTAGAATAATTAGTAGGTCTCAAATCCATCACAGTTTGTCTTTAGGAAAGACAGCTCTCTGAATCAGCTGTGCTTATGAAGCACGTGATGCCGTCCAAAAGTTTATGTTTTCTTTTCTCTGAATGGAAAAATCTGAGCTATTTAGATGCTCTATGAAGTAATCAGCTTATATAAAATGGAAGATTGATGTTAAGCAGCAGGAAAACAATACCAATCCAGAGATATCAAAAACCAAAACAGGAGGTAGCTGAATACTTTACTCAAATACTGTTTCAGTTCAGTGTAGAAATATTGGTACTAGAAGTTATTTTTGTATCTATCTATATGTGATGGACTGGCAAGCTGACCAAGGTGTACTTAACTTTCACCTAATAGCAGATAAGCTTCAGTCCCTTGACTTTGCATTGGATAAAACATGTATAAGAAATAGAAAGCATCAAATTTTTCTTTATTTTATTCTTATGTCATCCTTTTATCCTGCTAAATCCAGTTAAGGATCATCATTGTTCAGAAAACAAGGATGCAGTCAAACCCTTCAAGAATGCCAGAGAATCTGGAGAGAATCCCTGTAAGCACTGGGAGAACATGTAAACCTTTCACAAAAACGCCCCTGCCAAGGTCCATGTCAGGAAATATCTTTTTGTGAGGTAACAAAGCTAACCACCACGCCACAGTGTGAACTCACATTGCTACATCTTAATGGGAAACGGTCCAAAGTAAATTGTATAAAGAATTTTAAGATAAAACCCAGTGTTTCACAGGGTGGCCTAACAGAATGGCTTTTTCATTAAAAGCAAAAAACACAGAAACACGATCAAAGTGTGAAGATGTAGCTCAGGTTAGATGAAGAGGAACATGGAGGCGGTTTGCATGGACTTGCAATAAAAAGGGGAGCACTTGAGGAGAATGTGCGACCAGAAAGGAGATTTGACTGCAGCAAGTGCAGAAGAATTAGGATATTTTCAAATCGGCTGCAGCAGCAATTTTACGTAAGATACATTTTATAAACTATGCATGCATGAGAGATGGCTGGTGTTTTACAAGCTGTAAAATGTTATCTGAACGTAACATGATACTAGTTGCTATTTATCAACACCTTGGTACTATATGGTCAAAACTTTTATTGAAATTTTATGTGCTTTGTTGCAGTGCTGTTCAATTTCCAATCAGGACAAATGTAAAGCTACTGCTTATTCCAACCATGGGTATACAGGAGGTCCTGCATGGGATTTCTTAGTATTGTTGATTAAATATTAACTAATGTTATGTGTTGTGTCTGATAAGTGTCTAATTTAAAACTTAAGGTGTTGCTGGGTCTACCTGAACCCATCGTACTTCCACAGGTGGTTGCTACATCAAAGAGTTTGGGAACCCCTCATTAAGGTGTCCAATTTGAGTTGACTTTTTAATTTTCTAATGTTGGAATCCCATCAGGGGAAGTTCTTGTTAAATACTTCTTGTGTTTATTATTGTAGTGAATATTGGTTTGACAGCTATTTATGGTAAAGTAGCACCTAAATTATTAGCTAACACAATGACACAATATAAATCAGTCCTGTTGTTACTGTTGTGCAGTAAAGTTCAGTTGGGGTGACCTGGTATGACTCTCAGCCAGATTTTTTTTTGTCTGTGTCAAGCCATGGCTATAGTTACTGTATCTGGATGGCTTTTGCTTTGAATTTGCAGAGTATATCATGTTGACACCATTTGCAAATGTTATGTAGTAATAATGTGATGATTTATTATCAATATATATACATGTACACATGTATCTCACATTTGCTGCCACTGAATTTCTCATGCAAGTGCTGTCAAAATATTACAAATCTGTCAATTTCAGTAAGTTGTCACTTCAATTATAGCTTAGTTCAATTTTAGCCTAGGTAAGGAAAACCAATCAATTTGATTTAATCTTGATGAGCACTGCTGAGTTTAAATTTTTCTTCCAAAAACTATTAATTCAGTTTTGCCTTTATTCAACTCCTTAAAAGCCACTCTGAAATAGTTTTACATTAAACATTACATAACAACGGCCTGCAGGCAGGCCCCACCAGTTAAAGGCTCTATAAAAATATTAGTCAAAAATAAATAATAATTAAAAAATTCTGATTACCAAAGCAAATTTGCTCAGCACAAGACAGCAGCCAGACCACCATTCTGCTGCTTTAATACTAAACAAGACAAGTAAAAAAAGGCTCTATATTATGCAAAATCTACCTTTATGAGCTCTTAACCTTCTATTAGTGTACTTGTACCTTTAAACAATCCCCAAAGTAGTTTTATTTTTCATTCATGCATTTTGTAGCTGTATTCCTTTAAAAAGAAACATTTGGCTCAGGCAAAGCAAATGCTTGATCCCACTGTCTCGACGCGGCATGGTGGAGACACCCCCGCCCCTACCTTAAAACTTTAGTGCCCCACCTTCCCTACGTCACGGGATAGAGGGGGGAGATGCACTCTGAGGCAACGTCACGGTTGGGTGGGGAAACATGAGGGCCTCTGTGGCTGCTCAGTGTGAGCAGGGCGGATAAGCAAGAGGAGTTGGGAGCAAGTCATAGGAAGTTGTTCCCACTTCCGGATAAGAGACCTCTAGCAAAAAATGAGTGGTATGGCAAAACTATAGTATGGCGCATGTTGCAGAATGCACAATATTATCATAAATGTGCACAAGATACACTGTGAAATGGCAAATATAGCATAATATAAAACCTTTAAGGTTAACTGAAGGATAATTATACTTTGGCACGTTCAATCTTTGATTTGATCAATGCATCTTATCAGAGTTTGGATTGAACTGTAATCGCCTTGTGAGATAGTTATGTAGATTTTTGTGTCATCAGTGTAACTATGGTAACATATTTTGTTGTTTCTCATATTTTGAGCTAGTGATATTGAACAGCAGTGGCTCCAAAATGGAGCTTTGGGGGACTCCACAGGTTATTTTAGATTACTCAGCGTTTTAGTTACCAGTAGTCACTGTCTTTTAAACTGGACTTTAACCATTTAAATCACAATGCTAAAAACTCCTACCCAGTTTTTCAATAGTTCTAGTAGGTGTTATGGTTGACAGTGTCAAATGCAGCACTAATATCCAGTCGTAAAAGGACTGCCTACTACTGAGGAAGTGGGTATTGGAAGGCTGTTTGCATCCCAAACCCAAACTGGGAGCTGGTTCCATAAAAGGCTTTGCTTCTCACCAAACTTGTAGGGACACCAGAACCACAAGTCATGACAATGTCTTCTCAGGGTGCTTTACAGTTATCATTTGAGCCAATTCATAATCAATAGCCTAGCTAAGGGAAACCAAAAGATTGCATCGAATCTTGACTTTGATCCAATCCCCAGCCTGAGCAAGCATGAGGTGACAGTGGAAAGGAAAACTCCCTTTTAACAGGAAGACAAAACCTCCAGCAGAACCTGACTCAGAGAATGCAGCCATCTGCTTCGACTGGCTGTGGTGGAGAGGACAGGAAAGACAGATAAACACACACTGCAGCTTTTATCCAGAAAGACCTGCAGAAAAAGGAGAGATTGGTTAATAATGCCATATATTAATACATAAAAGATCAGGGTCAGGGAAAGTAAAAGGAAGTGCTCAGTGCATTATGGGACATCCCCAAGGCTGCATAACTAATGGATGGCTAGATTTGTTATATATGTAAGGAGTACATAGTATGAGAAGCTACATAGTATGTTTTATTTTTGCCTTAGCAAAGATGAAAGATCGGCCAGATTTTCTTAATGTCTATAATAGCCCAAAGTCAAATTCTGTGTTACCCTAAGATGTTAAACTACAAAAAACTATTAACCTTAAAACCATCATATCA
>JBAMHV010000006.1:9024338-9055689 GCA_037177535.1 Pseudomugil gertrudae | reverse complement strand
ACGGACACTCCAAAAAATCGGATTTCACAAAAAAATCCGAATTGAGCATTATGCCCTGCAGTCTGAACGTAGCCTAATGGATGGCTAGATTTGTTATATATGTAAGGAGTACATAGTATGAGAAGCTACATAGTATGTTTTGTTTTTGCCTTAGCAAAGATGAAAGATCGGCCAGATTTTCTTAATGTCTATGATAGCCCAAAGTCAAATTCTGTGTTACCCTAAGATGTTAAACTACAAAAAACTATTAACCTTAAAACCATCATATCAGGAACACCAGCATTCTGATGCTTTTTGAACCATTTACACAACGGTACAAACCGACAAGGCCATCATCAAAGAGCTGGATTAAATCTTGGCTGAAACCACGCAGACCTATCTGATATTGGTGCTTTCAAACTTATAGAGTTCAGCCATGCTATACTTCAACGCTCTTGCTTAATTATAGTCATTGATCTATCACTTTAATACTTTAGAAAGAGGCAAGGCACGTTTATTTGTATAGCACCTTCCATGCACTGGGCAATTCAAAGTGCTTTACATGAAAAGAGACAAACTCATTGATGTCAATGATTAAAGATTTTTTTTAAATCAGTATACCAAAAAGACATTGGCCCACATTGTGTCCTCACATTTTCAGTCATTTCAATCAGTTCCACATCACTTCTGCCAGTTCTGTCTTTAATATGCAGTCTGCACAAATATTTTCTGTTAATTGCTAAACATCTTTCACAATAAGTAACTTGATTATCTGATATTATCTTGAAAGTTGCTTATAGGATTATCTGTATTGTGTATGAAGTACAGAATTTTTAAGAGTCCCTCACTCATTCCTATTAACACTAGTGGGTTTTATAGAAAATGGCAGTCTTGTTTTGGTTGGAATGACAAAGACACACGCAGGACGTCACAAGAAGCTGGGAAGTGGAGTCACTCAGGATTTATTAATAATCAAATTTACATACAAAAGCAGGAATCCAAATGTGCAGGTGAGCAGAAAACAGACTTGAAACAAGATGAGTGTCCATGACAATGATTGGTAAAAACCTGAGGTAACTAAAAGCGTCTCTGTTATCAGGAGGGTCATCAAATAATGAACCACAAGGCCCTGAGGCTAGAGCAATAACTGTCGAAGTATGTGCTTATTGTGCAAACGTGTAATTTCTGGTTATACAACATATCTATCTTCTGACCTGTTTACCATCATCCAACCCTGAAGCATCATATCACAGTGATCGCTGGTTATTATTGACTTTGTGATTCTGCAAACTGTACAAACACTGTAAAGACGTAATTTAAGTAGAATCAGTGTTAATTATGGCATATCATCCATGAGCGTGTGTGTTTCGATACCAATACGCCGAATATGACCTCATTGTTAACTGCGATAAATATACTGGAGAATCAAAAGTACAAGTATCAATGTAAATTTTCTTTATGATAAATGTGAAAGGACATCGAGGGCCCATCACCCCCTCCCCCCAAGCAACAACAAAAAATCTATTTACTTTGCTTACTTATTCAAATTTGCACAGATGTGTTTCCCACATGAAAACGTTTGCTCTGGAAATGGTCTAATTGTTCATGACGTGCACAACAACATATAGTCATCATTTCTTGTTAACTGGAAGTCAAGCTTCCCTTTTTGTTTACTATTCCCACATAGGCATCACCTCACTGCTCAGCTGGTTCAGAGACCACAGGATATGTTAGACTTCTGACTTCTGACTCGTCAGTGTGGCTGCGCCCTCACCCTCCATACCAAACAGGATACCACATACACGCTGCCTCTCAGTTGTATCTATTTCTCTCTGCTTGTTCTTCTCTTTTTCTTTCTCTCTCACTTATGCAGACGGATTATCTGTAACACAGCAAGCTTGGAAGTCCTGTCTGCGTCAGTGCTGCTGTGCCTGGGGTTATCACTGGCTGTGGTCTGCACCACTTCCAGGAACAAGAAACAGTACAGTTTCATCTTAAGAGAAAAGAGAGTGATGAATACACACATACAGTTGTGATCATAAGTCTACATACCCTTGCAGAAGTTATTATTTTTTTGGCCATTTTCCAGAGAATATGAATTATACCACAAAAACTCTTCTTTCACTTATTTTTATTGCTTGGGTGAAGCCATTTATTATCAAACAAGTCACTTTTTAAATCATAATGACAACAGAAACTTCCTAAATGACCCTGATCAAAAGTTTCCATACTTTTGAGACTTTGGCTTGAAACATGCACACAAATTGACACACATTGGTTTGAATGGCTTAAAAGGTAACCATCAACCAAAAAGTTGTGTGGATGTTTCAAGGTGCATAATAAGGAGGCACTTGAAGAAAAATGGGCTGCATGGTCAAGTCGCCAGAAAGAAGCCATTACAATGTGAATGCCACAAAAAAAAAATCACGCTAACAACAAGCCAAACAGCACAGAGACTAGCTGCAACACTTCTGGAACAAAATCAGTTGGACTGATGAGACCAACATGGAATTTTTTGGCCACAACCATAAACATTATTTTTGAGAGGAGTCAACAAGGCCTATGATGAAAGCTTCATCATTCCTACTGTGAAACATGGAGATGGCTCGCTGATGTTTTGGGTTTGTCTGAGCTACAAAGGCACTTGGTCAAAATTAATGGCGAGATGAATGCAATATGTTATCAAAAAATACTGTAGGAAAATTTGCACTCATCAGCCCGGAAGCTGTGCATGGGACGTACTTGGATATTCCAACATGATAATGATAAAATACAAAGCCAAGTGGACCTGTCACTGGCTACAGCAACATAAAGTGAAGGTTCTGGAGTGGCCATCTCAGTCTCCTGACATCAATATCATCAAGTCACTCTGGGGAGATCTCAAGTGTGCAGTTCAAGACAGCCAAAGAATTTACAGGAACTGGAGGCTTTTTGCTAAGAAGAATGGGCAGCTTTTTTATTAAACAAAATAAAGAGCCTCATCCACAACTACCACAAAACACTGCAAGCTGTCATTGATGTTAAAGGGGCAATACAAGCTTTTAAAACATGGGGTATGTAAACTTTTGATCAGGGTCATTTGTACAGTTTCTGTTGTGTTTATAATTTAAAAAATGTAAACACTGTTGTTTGATAATAAATAGCTTCACCTACAAACCAAGTTTCTGTGTTGTCATTCGTATTCTCTGAAAAATGGCCAAAAAATAATACATTCTGCAAGGGTATGTAAACTATTAAGCACAGCTGTATATATAAAAGGGTGCATTACACATATAAATATAATTTCCTAGTCAAATTGTAGTTTGCATTTGTTTGTGTTTACCTTTTCACATCATTTCCATTCAAGCTCATGATGATAAAACCATGTTCAACCTAAACCTGAGCAGCCTGTCAGCATATTTTAATGCCTATATGCTCATTACATGATTAGCCACTCCAGTCAGTGTATATATTAAAGTACTACCAACTATGTGACCTTTTTTTCTTCTTTTACCGACGTGGTTTTGCTATTTGCATGTACAGTAAACATGACTGGGCCTTCATTCTTGCAGTTTTTCTTTTTTTTTCTACAGTGCTGAGCTCAGTTACAGAAACTGGGATCATCTGAGGAAAGAACCGTCATTGTCACTCAATGTACATAGTTCTGCTTTTCAGTCTGATGTCAGAAGCCAACCATCCCATTTTTTTCAGTTGCATTTCCATTCTGCACTGATACAGCAACAATCCTTTTATACTAATGCTGCATAGTAGAGCTGATGTCTGTCCTCAGGCTTGTGCAAGAATGATGCATTTGCGCACACATGCACACACAACTTATGTTGTCTTAGGTATTTTTTTTTAAAGTAAATAGTATGTTAATAATAAATATAATGGGGATTACCCACTCCAACCACTTGAGCCAGTGTCTTGCAGATTTTAGTTGTTTCCCTACTGCAACCCACCTGACTCAAATCAATGCTTTGTGCAGAATCTAACAAGTTATTAGGAAACAGGGTTGGGGGAAAGCGGGAAAAGATCTACCAAAACTGCAGGTCACTGTCTCTAGAGGTCTAAAGTAGGTGATTCCTGGTTTTAGGAGTATATCCATTCATCTTTTTTCTAGACCACTTAGTCCAATTCAGGATCGTGGGAAAAAATAGAGCCTTCCCCAGCATGCAAGCAAGAGACAGGGGACTGGTCGCCAGTCCAGCACAAGGCCGTTTTAGGAGTATATAGTATATCCATTTTTTCCCCAAATTACCAAGTGAGGGTAGACACAAGTTTATTTTTTATTTGTACTGTACACAACAGGACTTCTTATTAGCTCACTTGCTTTCATTAGGTCATAAAATTATTTGATTAAGATAGATAGATAGATAGATAGATAGATAGATAGATAGATAGATAGATAGATAGATAGAGGCCTATCTTTGAGAAGAAGTATTGCATGTGCATTCCTCAGAGTAAGAGCTGTTTTTTAACCTCATATTTTGTACAAGGGTACTTTTAACTTATTCTCAAGAAGTGTCTGTTTCCTGTTGCTTAATTACACTGTATCTGTGCTTATGATCTATCCCCTGGATGAAGCTGACAATGTAAACCTACAGAAAGCCCCTGTGAGAAACCATGCAGCTTTAGGTCTAGATTTCAGAACACACCAAGACAAAGGAGAAAGAATGCTGTCTTTTTCAGCAACAACAGGAAGTGACATAAAACAAATCTGGTTCTTACTGGAAGTAGCTTCTTCTGATAGTATGAGAAAGAAAACGTTACAAAAAAGAAAAGAAAAAAAACTGCTAAACTGTTTTCTACAGCATGCCCTCATATACTCTGCTTTCTGTCTTTCCCTGTCCTGAACTCTGGCCTGTGTTTGTTCTTTTGCCTCAAGTATAGACCACAGATAGTGGTTTCCCCTTTAGTCATGATAATGGTGTGTGATAAGAACATTGTGAGTCATGCTTGTACATCCACCGTACAACTGCCAGTTGGACAGATCGAGTAGAACTTATGTATACAACCTTCATTCATTCTCATTTTAGATATAAAGACTATTAAGTGAATGCTCGTGCTTGCAACTTCATAATCACCAGGTTTTACAACTCCAATGCAACAATTCCAGATTATAGGTTACATTATGTTTATGCATATATTATGCTCCTTAATGTTAAAACAATCCTCACTGCTCAGTCATTATGCAGATGTGTGCACAGACAGCCATATTCTGATATAATATGCACATATAAATGTGTCAATCTACTGATATAAGATCATTAATAACTTCATCTTATCATTTGGCTTCTGTTAAATCAGTGGATCAAAACTTTCAGGTACTTAAACACTCATTACTATGCTTTTTTAAAAATCTTTCACTTGTTGACCCCACTTTTTTACATTTTCTTGTGTTCCCTGCAGAGCTCTGCACGTAGCCGTGGCGCAGGGGGAATCGGCCATTATTTACAAGCTCATCCAGATGTTGCTGTGGGCTCACCAAAGCCTGGACATCTACAACAATCTCCGTCAGGTAATATAAATACATTATATCTCACAATACATTTTAGTACAGTATATTAGGAAAAAACATAAAAAGCTCATCTTTAGATCAGTATGCACACAATGTCACACGTTTTCTATCATTCTTGTGAACAGCTTCTGATTCCCTGAGATGTTTGATGTTTTGAGATGTGATGTTTTTATCAACATATTATGGTAATGAAATAGAAAGAATATCAGGAGACTTATACCTTAACTTCCACAACATTTGAAACGCATCCCCTTCCTCAGCCATTTAATAACAGTGGCATGGAAGGGAAAGAAACAGGAAGTGTCTTGGTTTCCTCCTTGCCGTAAACCATGTTATTGTATACTCTTACAGCCATGGTGCCTGAGGCTCATTTGGTGGAATTCACCTTTGCTGCTTTCTGTACCTGTGTTTGCCACGAGCCAGTCAACAATGCATATTCTGGGAAGGATTATGTGTGCTTTCCAGTGTTCTGTTTTATTTTTTGTATGGTTTTCAAGCAGTTATTGTCACTACAAGAAGGGATTTTTTTAGGGTTGTATTCAGGATTTTCCATGTTGTGCAATCCAGAGGAGAGAGATGATTTCCAAGAGCTGTTAAGAACGTCTCCCATTATGGTTCATCAACCCTGCACTCAGAAGTTGTCTTGTCTTTAAGTGGATAAAAAAAAATCACATGATCTACGTTGCTAACTTGTGTTAGAACAGATGCTCTGCACTTTTTTATTGGGAATATAGAGTCTGGCACCATGGAGGGGAGTTTTGGCTCTGATATAAATCTGATATACTGTAATTAGATCTGATGCACTTTAAATGGGATGATGTGACTGTCTTGAGAAAAAAAAGTAAATGAGAAAAAGGTATGCAATTATTACACATCTTTTTAGTGGCTTCAACGTGAGATGCAAGCTGCAGTATATTTACTGGAATGTGAACCAGAAATGGCTTTTGAGTGTTTCCCAATCCAGGGCTGTCCCAACCACGGGCTTTAAGCCATCACTTCCACGTTCTCTCCCGCTTTGTTGTCTCAACCTCATTTCCCTCCTAATCTACATTCTGCCAGCTGTGCCTTTTTATCATTTTAACAGAGAAAGCACCTGAGCTGTGCAGAGCTAAAATTCTCATAGCTGGGGTTTCACACAACACAGGACGCAGCCGCCATGCTTACCAGAAATAATGCTGGTGCTATCATCGGTTGCTCTGTTTCCTTATCGCTGAGGCTTGACACCGTTGGTTTAGTTATATCCTGTCTGCCCTGTGAAAATGCATGCACGCAACACACACAGATGCACACAAACTGCTTTCTCTGTCTCTCTCTCTCTCACTCACACACACACATATTTTATTAAATATGCATTTATAACCAAAGGGGAGATTTACGGGCACAGCTCCCATCACTGTCATTTGCCTAGCAGATTGTGTGGTTTTGAATGAACAGCAGGCATAAAAAGATGCTCTTATCTAAATCAGGCCAGGGAACTTTTTTCTTTTTCTTTTTCTCTAAAGTTCACCAGGCAAACTTAGACAGGATTTAGCAGTATCGGTCAACTTCCTGAGTAGAGAAATTAAAATGTTTTTTTCCCAATATTGATGACAAATCCTGAGTTTCTGTGGTTTTGCATGTGGAACTTTTTGACAGAGTGTTACTATCAGTACTGTTATTGAATAATAATGTCAGTGTATGTAGTGCATGATTTGCCTTCCACTATGATGGTTTGAAGACAGCTGTTTGATACTCCCACACTGGTCATGCTATCAGTGAGGCTACAAAAACACACATGGTAACTGTTTACTTTCTGCTCCTGCTGTGCCAGCTGATAGTCTCCTGTCCATTTACATCAGTGAGGTCTGAAGACCAAATCCCAGAGGGCCGCCTACACTAAAATATGCTCTAATGATCTTGTGCATTAGGTTTTATAAAGCTCTGTATGCATGCTAGTTATGATGCAGACGGCAATGTAAATCAATATTTGCTTTCAGTTTGTTTATGGCATGTTGGTGGTATGCTTAAACGTTTGTGTGTGTGTGTGTATGTGTCTGTATATGTGCTACTGTGTGCATGTGTGTGCGCGCAAAATCAAGATATCTGTGTGTGTTTTTGTGTGTTTGTATCCTCGTTCCGAGAAGTCAGATGACACCCCCCCCCCCTCCCTCTGCCTTGCGCTGGGTTGTTTCTCAACATACCTTTGCTGAGGTTCAGAGGGTAGTTTACAGGGACTTTCCCTTCCTGCGCGTGCTTCTCTGTCAGTCTCTCTCTCACCATTGTCTCTCTCTTGTTTTAATCTCTCTCTTTCCCTTTACTTTAGTTCTAACCAAAGCTGATAAACAGACTTTTATCTTAATAACTGCCAGTAAAAGTGATGTGAGAGTATGTGCTTATTTATGAAGTAAGACTGCCTCCACCTGCAGAAGAAAAGGTTTTTGTCTCTTGGTGTTGCATTCCCCCTTCCTTGATGCTTGGCACCGCCTACAGCCAGAGGCTGTTTTTGAAGCCCATAAACCACCTCTCTTTCCAGCTTTTCACCTGATTCACGTTGGGCAGATAATTTAGCAGGAATGTAAGTGTATGGAGGGGCAGACTCAGGGGAAAGCAAAGGGATTTTCCCTTGCTATCCTGTCTTTTCCCCAGACAGCTCTCTGCTACTTCCGTTTTTCCTCATTCCTCGGTTTCCCCACCCTAATTTGCTTTTTTCTCCCCTTCCCTCCCTTCCTCTTATCTGTGCCGGAATTTTCTGTAGTCACTGTGAAATCCTTTACAGGAAGTTAAAGAGTGAGTTTACCAACTCTGTTTTGAAGGCCATACAAAAGGTGGACAGTATGTCTTAGTTTTGGGATTGACTTAACACAAATAACTGCATTATTGCTTTGAAAGGCATGGATACAATATCCAAACAAAAAGAGGGGATTTAAAAAAAAGAAACCATATAAAAAAGAAAGAAAAGAAAAGGTGTTGTGTATTTAACATGTGCAGATTGAAATCAAATTGGTGCATTTGGTTGTGAATACACCTCTCTCGCCTGTAAAGATTTTCTAAGAAACATGGGTTTCCTGCAGAACCATATGAAAACGGTTTTCTTCTACTGAAATGTCAAAAAATAAATAGTTTCACCACATCCTTTGTATCTTTTGAAAAATAACTTTTCAGACAAGCAGAGTGCTAGCTATCATTAGATGATCTCATGTGTTAAATAGTGCTCATGTTTTCTACTTTCATGCAAGAACGTGACTGAAACTTTCTTTTTTTTTATCAAATATGTTTCCCTAGTCTCATCTTTCTAATCTGATCTTCACAGACACTAATTCAGTTTGGATTCAGTTATGCATTACAAGTACAAAGTAAAAGTTTTCTTGCTTTATGCTGCATTGTTCAACAGTTAGTGGTGATTATGGAAAATTCAAATCAAGAAAAGCTTATTTTACAAGCTTTAATTAGTTACTGTTTCAGTAAGTCTAAATTCTTTAACAATATCCCCAGTTTTTATTATTTTTCTAAGATCTTGTATTTATAATGGATATGATCACTGTGATAAGTCTTCTCCTCTTATAGCTATTCTGAATTTGGTTAAGGTCTTAATTCCGTCGATGCTAATACAGGTGTGAAAGTGGTGTATCGTATTCCCTGCACGTATTTGTATCGTATTTTTTAACAATTTAAGCCAATTGATCCTTTTATTGTCATAGCAGGGTATACATGCACAATTACAAATTAAAAAGAAAGTTAAATCTATACATCTCTATATTGTATAATCTAAGAAACCAGATTTATTCAGTCAGTCGGCTAACCTTGGTTTTAATGTCTAACTAGTAGAAGCAGAACAAGTTTACAACCTTGTCACATCAGGCTTGTACAGACTATTAGCATGATGGGTATAGCACTTCTTTTGGAACTTTTCCTACCTCAGTGCATTTGTTAGACTAAATGAGCTTTGTTGCTCCATAGTCCAACTTACTATGATATGCATCCTTTTATGTGTGACTAACCTCACTAATATATTTTTTCAATGGGAGTTGAAAACCAGTTGTACTCAGGAACCAATTTTTTTTTTATTTGCATCATTTGGTTTATCAATGCCCTCTATCAGTGCTGACAGATACAAGCTAGACCCCTGTCTA
This sequence comes from Pseudomugil gertrudae, assembly GCA_037177535.1. Lineage (NCBI taxonomy): Eukaryota > Metazoa > Chordata > Actinopteri > Atheriniformes > Pseudomugilidae > Pseudomugil > Pseudomugil gertrudae. The sequence goes on along the minus strand of JBAMHV010000006.1, from coordinate 9,046,101 downwards.
CACATAAACAGTGTGAGACGTGCCTGTCTGTTTGTTGCCGTAAGAGGTGATGCAGAGTGCCGGCTACATTTATTAGATAAATGACAATGGCACAAGCTGTGATATCACACAATGAGAGGAACAGATCATAGGTCAGACTTATATCTTTGTGCGGAGGAGTATGCAGCACATCATTACTCTTCTTCTATTTCTTACGCAGCTTCTTTACATTCAGTCCAGTCATTACATTAATGAAGCAGCTTCCTGCTTACTGTGGAGGCTAGCAAGTTTATCACTGACACAGAGTTTTCCTGCTACTGGTGAAAGTCTTCCTGCTGTGTCTTTTTCTGGAGGCCTTTAGCTGCTTGTTCATTTATTAGTTAACTCACCTGCAGCCACCGGTGTACACATGCTTCATGAATGCTTTAGCTGAGCACATTGTTACTAAAATCTATTCTGAGTGTGTTGTGTAGAAATGCTTATCATGAGCCTATGTGATGCACTTTCTGTGTTTGCATCCGGTATTGCACGAGCAGAGAAGAAATGACATGCAGTCATATGGCTAATCAAGACAAATAACATCACATTGTTTAGCTGATAAAGAGATAGCATAGACCTGTGCTAAAGGACAAGTCTTAAAGGAAGTGGGACATCGCCTTGAAGTAATTATAGGGAAACATGCTATGCTATCAGGGAAACATGCTATGGATGCTATTGGCATTCAGCAGCTAATATACATTACCATAAACTATTTTCTCATGTAAAGTAGTGCTCATGTAAAGCACTTTGAGCTGTCCTGTACATGAAACGTGCTATATAAATAAACTTGCCTTGCCTATTAGCTCTTTCCTGTAAGAGCCACCTCCCCTTCATTCTAACTTTCAGTTCAGATCTCTGTTGTAATGAAATCTTATTCATTATGAACTATAATCTTGTAATAATAATGAAAGCAAAATCATTTTACACTGCAGCTAATTGATTAGTAATCAGCTCATAAAAAAGACATGGGTTACCTTTTACTGATATAAAGTAAAAAGTAGTAAAGACATTAAAGTAAAGCACTTTGAGCTGTCCTGTACATGAAAGGTGCTATATAAATAAACTTGCCTTGCCTAAAGAAGTAAAATAGTTTCAGTACAGTAAAACCTCCAGAGAATATGATAGATTCACTTCTGTAATATAGTGCACAAGTTTAGGGTAATGTGAAATATGTCCCCATCACCCAAACATTCTCATTCCAGATTACACTTACCTTTAACTGCGAGAAAACTTTATTTTTGAGGCTGCTTTGCCGTTTTCTCCACTAAAACCTCCGCCATCGTATAAACAGAAGGCCATTCTATTGTCTTACAGTTGTAGTGTAAACACGGCCTCAGTTTATTTAAAACCAGATTAAAGACTCACTTGTTCACAGCTGCAGTTTAATGGTTTTATTTCAAAGTTCACTGTTTTTTTTAGCTTAAAATCTTGAACTTAATCATGTTGTAAATACAGTTTTTAATGTTCTTTCTTCTTCCTTTCTATTATGCTTTGAATTGTTCTAATTTCATTTAAATATTTTAATTTATTTTATTTTCTAATGTCTCTGTAAGGCACTTTGAGTCACCCTATTATTGTGGCAACGTGCTGTATAAATAAACTTACTTTGCCTAAATTAGTTTTATTCCTTTTAGATATTAAACACACATTTTTTTTACATTGTTAATCGGTGTTGTATAATTGTTTCTTCTATTAAAATTGGGTCTGGAATTGATAAGGAAATTAGTAAAGAAATTAATCTATAGCCAAAATTGATAATGGCATTCATTCATTCTTTCACTTTCCATACCGTTTAATCCAATTCATGAGGGGGGAGCGGGGAGTTAACCTATCTCAGCAGACAGGAGGTGGCCAGTCCATCACAGGGTGGCATTGATATCATTAAGAAGCTATTGATTCCGAACTGTTTACCTTGTGTTATCTTTGCATTTAACATGAGGAACTGTTATTTCACTGTAAAACGTGTCTGTATTTAAAATCACAATCGTTTAAAACTACATTTCTTTCTTCTTTCAAGTTTCAGTGATGATTTCAAACACGCCTAACCTATTATTAGCAGTTTCACTAATGTCCTTAGCTGTCTTTTCCCATTGACACTGTCCAGTTGCTAGACAATCCATAAAAAGAAAAGAGAAAGTACCAATCCTTTGATCCTCTCCGGGAACTGAATTCTCTCCTGGGATGAATAGTGTTTTTCATTTCATTTCATGACCACAGCAAGTGTCTTATGTCATTGTTTTAAAAGTGAATACTCACATCAGCGAGGGATAAATAACTTGTCAGCTGAGAATTATTAATCATTGCTGTACTTTTCCAGTGGGAGGTTCTTAACTGTTTGCTGAGTGAGATCCAGGAGGTGACTTATCTGTTTTTGGACAGGCGCTGTTTGATTGCATATGTATGTGTGTGTGCACATTTATGTGCCTGTGTATGAGTCATAGGATTCAGAGAAACAAGAGCTAAACGCTTAACACTAACACAAAGGAGGAATTCCACAAAGATGCGCCCCCCAACCCCCACTGGCTGATTGCATTTTTCATATACCGTAGTCTGTACTGGAACACACACACACACACACACATGCCCACACAGTAATGCATCAAAACTGAAACTTGGAAGGACAATCTGTTCCTGATTGCTTCATTTTGTGTGACTTAAATAGCAGCTAAAAAGCCCAAATTAAAACACTTCCCGTTGTGACTGAGTTAAAAGGAAAATTGCTTAATTTTTTTTATTTTTTGCCTTTTTTTTTACTAAGTTTGATGTAATTATGAACAGGATGATTAACGCTCACCATGGCAAGAGGAATAGCCTACACTCCTATTTAGATTTTATTCAGAACTGCATTGTGAATATTTTTCTGGCACTACAAAGAGTCAAATTCTCCCTATTTTTAATGTTAACCATGCTGACAAACATGAAATGCATGTAAAGATGAGGTGTGTTTGTGTATGTTTAGGAATGCACTTGTAAATAAACACAACTTCCTGCAGTGTGTTGTTTTTACACACAGGCCTATAAATTAGGATATCTCAAAGCCTGGCTCATAGTTCACTTACTTCAGGTGTTATTGTAGCCTTACAGTGCATTCTTTGTATCACCTTGTTGCTGACCTTTAACCTGTACAACAGGTTATAGACAAAAGGAGGCTTTTCCACGTAGATTTTTTAACTGCTTTGCACAATTACATGAGCAAAATGACACTACATATAGTTCTTTAAAAACAATCACATCTGTAGCTTTATGTGCAAAAAAGTATTTATGCAATTTCATTCTGGGGTTAATAAAGTATTTTTTATTGAATGAAATTTTTCCCCTGTGATGGACTGGCGACCTGTCCAGGGTGTACCCCGTCTCTCGCCCGTTGTGAGCTGGGATTGGCTCCAGCACCCCTGCGACCCCATTCAGGAAAAAAAATGTTAAAAAATGGATGGATGGATGAAAATTTCCATAGAAGCTTTCCTTATACTTTTCACAGCTTCAGCTAGGAAAACTTTTATATTTTTATTTCATTGCACTAAAAAAAAACGATGGGTCTAAACTTTCCTTCTCGCTGTTTGTGCTCCTACAGACTCCCCTTCATCTGGCAGTGATAACCAAGCAGGCAAACATAGTGAAAGCTTTGTTGGGAGCCAGAGCTGACCCTTCTGCTTTGGACCGCCATGGCCAAACTGCGCTTCATCTCTGCTGTGAATACAACCAGCGTGACTGCCTGTCTGCTCTGCTTTCTTTCTCCTCATCGTCTGCATGCCTAGAGATCAGAAACTTTGAGGGTGAGTTACTGGAAACTAATGAAGTCTGCCAAATGTTTGAACATATTGTCTCTGTCATGGTTTTATGGTGATTAGTTTAATAATAGTCAATAACAATGCAATATGAACTACAAATACAATGCACCAAAGGATTAACATGATTTAAGCTAATTTAAAATAGGCAAAATTGTTAATGGAATAGTTAATAGAATTTTAAAAGATTAGGTTTTATTAACTGAGAAAAAAATAGGAAAGGTTACTGCGCTGAGTCATTTGATTTTTTAATAAAAATGCAAATAGGCCTTTTATGTAGTTTTGCAAGTAGATTTTTTCTTTTCTTGCTTGGTTACAGGTGGTTTACAGACCATTTATTGATGGTTCTGGGTTGCTGTCTCTCTCTAGTTAAGCCTCTGTACTGATTTTTTAGAAACAATTTCCGAACAGCTAGAAAAATTCTCTAAAAGTTTTTGGGACCCAAGATGCCCAAGGCTATTCCAGTTACCATCACTCACCGATAAGGTTCCTATCCTGTGGAGAAAATCCCTTATAGTGCCAGTGCCCCTGAGAAATTACCTTGCACTCTTAGAGTTACAGCAGTGAAATGCTTTGAGAAATTTTTTTCTGCCATGTTTGACCTATTTAATTGTCAAAATGAAGATTCCTTTAAATATATCATAAGGATCTTCTGGAAAGTCTTCTGTGTTTTTGTCTCATCTGTACTTTCAGTAAAATAAATGTTCAAGATCAGAAAAAGTGCAGCATATGACTGATATTTGATATGATTATAGAGTTAAACAGATAAGTGCTGATTTATTTTTTAAAAAAGAACTGACCAGGTCGAGCTGCACAGTGGCGCAGTTGGTTAGCACGGTGACCTCGCAGCAAGAAGGTTGCTGGTTTAAGCCTCGGTTGGGGGGGAGGTCCATCCAGTAACCTTTCTGTGTGGAGAAACACAGATTCCCCGTTCAGGGAATAAGCAGTAGAAAATTGATGGATGGACTGACAAGGTCCTTAACTACCCATTGTAGAATCTGTCTTTGTAAGAGAATCCAGGCACAATTCTGCAGTAGAAGATAAGAAAGAACAGTGAGGTACTCTAAGCAATCGGATTATTCATTAACAGACCTAAAATACATATTACACTATGATCAATATCCATCACAGTGTTACTTCTTTTAACTGTATTGTAGGTTATTTATTCTATATTTAAATATTTTTTGCCATATTTATCCACCATTTGTTTTTACAGAACACATGGTGTTCTTCCTGTAGAACTATATGCAAAGATCAAGGTGGCATAATACATTTGACTTTGACTGTGACCTTGAACATTGTTGCAATACTGTGAGAGGCGTATGAGTCATATCTTGCCTAATGCAAGATTTCCCTTGGATTGCTTTAGTCTGATTGTCCCCTTCATGGTGTATAATAAATGTTAATTCAAAGACACATTTGCACTGAAGGTACGCTGTTATAATTATTGTAGACTGAGGCCTGGCTCTTGCCAAAATAACCACAGACCTCAGCAGAAGATGACTCACCTTGTTGGTAGTAGTTTCTTTAACATTCTAAGACATGACTCTACATTGATACAACCTTAACACATCAAAATACTAATATAAATACTATCCATCCATCCATCCATTTTCTCCCTGAACGGGGTCGCGGAAATAGAAATACTATTCACATATAAATCACAGATGGTAGCTTTTGGAGCATTTTGCTGCTAACATGAGACTTAAACTTGTTTGACCACAGAACAGGTGACCACTGTCTTTATATCCTCCTGAGATGAGCATGTGCTCAGTGAACATTTCTACAAGAGTTAATGTACATCTTGGACCTGGTATAGAAGAGTTTGAGATCACATTTTGGGGTGGCTGTGGCGCATGTAGTAGAGCGGGTTATTTCCGAACCAGCAAGTTAGTGGTTCAAATCCCGGCTTTGGTGTCCACATGTCGAAGTGTCCTTGAGCAAGACACTGAACCCCGAGTTGCTCCCAGTGCTGTGTCACCGGTGTGTGTGGATGTGTGAGTGTTTGTGTGAGCGAATGGGTGAATGTGTCAAATAGTGTTAAAGCGCTTTGAGTGCACTGATGTGCAGAAAGACCATTTACCATTTACATTTTGGATACAAAGGGGAACAAGAGGAATGGCAATATAGTTTTGAGTGACACCCAAACCCATGTGGCTTTACAGAAGCGTATAGTACACGATTTTTAACTTTAGTCTTTAAAAACGGAGATTTTCCATATTGCGTGAATCTTTTCTCTATGTAATACACTGTTGACTTGAAAAGAAAAATGTTCTTTGCAAATTTGCATTGAGATTTCACTTAAAATAAAGTAAAATCCAACTTATTAAATGTGAGAAAAACATGTTTTAAAAACCTTTTTAAAGCGTTACTTTACTTTTTTGCCTCAGGTTTAAGTCCTCTTCATTTGGCTGTGCTGCAAGGGCATCAGGCTTTGGCTAAGATGCTGCTAGATGCAGGAGCGGACATCAATGCCATGGTAAGTGCACAATGGACAGATTCTTAAACTTAAAGTTTCAAAACATTATTCAATTTTTTTCAGTTACTTTATTCTCTAACGTATTGTTTTTCTTTGTTTTAATCAGGACATCAAGAGTGGCCAGAGTCCTCTCATGCTTGCTGTGGAGAGCAATAATACAGACATGGTCCACTTCCTCATTGAGGTAATGAAATTGCAAAGCATGGAGTAAAAATGACACAGAAAAGGGTGTGACTCAGCTTTATTTGGTTTTCTATTTACAACTCATAACATCTATCAGCCTTCTCTTGCTTAAAGATAAATAAGACCATCAAACAATTGGAGCAAAATTTCAGCCTTACTTTTTGTGTTAGAAATGTGCAGCCGTGTTCCATCTGGGGCAAATAATCTTCCTTCTTTTCATCACCTTTCCTTTCGCAGCATTCTCTCATCCTCTCTTTCTATCTTTAACTCACCAACATGGTGCATATATTTAGCTTAGCCTTTAATGCTCAACTCTATCTACTCTTTTTCCCCCTTTCTGAATCACAATCTTCTATTTCTCTTTCACAGAATAGATGTGATGTGAACAGCCAGTCATACAGTGGGAACACAGCGCTTCACATTGCGTGTGGCCGAGGCCAAGTGGAAACTGTGCGCCTGCTGCTAAAGAGTGGAGCTGACAGTAGCCTCAAAAACTACCACAATGATACCCCGGTGATGGTGGCCAAGAATAAAAAAGTGAGTGAAGAGAGGACAGAAATGTAGAAAATGGTGAAATTCCTCTCTGACATTGTTGTCTTATATTGTTGAATGAACCTGAATAAACTTGAATGAGAAAATGATTTCCTTGTTATTCCTCAAACCTTTAGTCTCTCACTGCAATGGTTGAATGGAAAATCCTCTTTATTTACTTAAGTTGCAATATAACTACTGCAAACACTTCCAAAACCAAAGCAAGAATTTAATGGAAAATATTATTCCCTCTAGTGGCCAAAACTTAATGGTGCAGCATTTTTACACTTTACTGTTGATTCAAGATTTGTTGTACCGGTAAAACAAATAAAACCTACTTTAGTTCATGCAGGAATTATTTATTAACTTCAAATCTTCTGCAGATAGCAGACGTGCTACGAGGGAGAGGTGCCAAGCAGATCAGAGTTCAGGATCAACAGTCTTTGTCAGTTTCACCACACAGGAGCAACTCCATGCAGAATGGTGAGAACATTCATACATTACCACAAACATGCAAACACTCCCCCCCTTTGAAAAAAACAAAGAAACAAAACAGTACTAACCAAACCCTTTGCTTTCCCCTTAGGTTCACCATCTCCAAATCATAGTCATGGATCTTCGCCATCGACAACACCACACACCTTTCTTCACAGTGCTTGCAACTCTCCAAAAACTCAGCCTCCCTTTTATCAGTTTTACTAGTTCACAGTGTTACTGTTTAGAGGAACTTGCAACTACCTCCTCACAGTGAAGAATCGATCAAACATCAGTGCCCTGGAAGGGTTTACCCTTTGTGGTGGCAGGCCATAAGTAGCCGGGATCTGGATTTTCACTTAACTGGACTACAGGAAAATGTGATGCTGGTGGCCCTTCTAGGGGTTTGATGGTTTAAGTCCTACAGGAATCTTGCAGCTACACCTGCTATTTAGGACACTGTAAGGAGTGAGAAAATCATGGGAGCAAAGGAACTGAAGTGATGATCATCTGGGTTTCTTCTTGTGTTATTCAGCTTGAACTGAAATGAGCAACTGCTTGGAAACAAAGCTAAAAATAAAACATTTGTGAAACTGCCTGCACATATATAGCAAAGTTCAGAGACCAGGAAACTGAGAGGAACTATGCAATAAAACATCTTGCCTTCTGTGAAATGTGGATATTTACATTGTAGGAGTCTTTACCACTTGAGGCATGGACAGCGGATTTCTTATTAAGTATTCTTGTAAATATTTTATTTGAAAGAACTGCACAAATATCCTTTCTTCCACCTTTTGATAATTTAAATATGTCCATGGTACCTGTCAGGTTTGGAAGCGTGTATATAATCATCAATATGTTGTGTTTTTCCACCTCTATGAAAAAGTTTATATATAAAATACGTCTAAAACCATACCCTTTGTCTTGTTGCTTTGAAACTTTTGACTATGTAAAAGCAGAGCTGCGATTGGTCAGTCGGAGATCCCAACGCAGTAACGAACCAATCGAAAAGCGAGCGCGCGGCCATGTTGAATTGTCAATATTCTGAAAGGAGACAAAAGAGACAAGTCAATGTTTTTCTCGACAGGAGCTAATCACAAATCTATCCCAGAACTATATATTCAGGACGAACTCTTAGCACGACGGGTAAGTCTGTGTTTAGGGACCAGAGAATATATATTTATATATTATTTAATAATTAAAAGGTAATTTCTTAAGCTCGGTAGGCTGCTATGAATATCAACCCCACGAGAGCAAAACACTAATCGGTATAGGCTAAACACTATAGCATGCTAACTGAATCATTTGCTAAAATATCATAATCTAAAAAGTAAGCCGACAATAAGTTGTCCATACACAGTGGTGTTGTTTGCATAGTTAATTGAGAAAATGTTTGAAACAGTTTACTTTAGCCACATCGTTAGTCTCATAGCTGGATGGTAAAAGCCACGTTGTTGGACTAGAAGTTTTAACGAGCCACACAGCTGCTTGCTCAACTTTTTCAAACTGAAATCATCCACGAAAATAACCACAAAATGTCTATTTAACAATATACACACCTGTCTATTGTAATAGTTTATTCGGCATTGTTCCTGTCACAAACTCATTTAGCGTCCTTAAGTCCCGGGGGTGTTAAATGTTAAATTAGTTTAAGTTAACAACGATATATATATATATATATATATATATATATATATATACCCATTGACTGTAGTTTCAGTGTTTTTGTGTTGGATCAGGTGCTAAGATGCTTTTAGAATACATGCAGGTTTAAAAGTTGAAAAATATGTAAATGTCACTTGAATTTATACAACTTTATGTAAGTGTGTGTGTGTGTGTGTGTGTGTATATATTGTGCCAGTCATTGGTACATATTTTTACCATGTTTGTTTTTTATTACAATTACTGTGCATTTAACTGCTAGGCATTACATATTGGGTTGATGTGTTTTTATTGTGCTCTTTTTCTTTTGGCATTAAGAAAATTAACCACCCATAATTGTTCTTGTCTTGGCAGGTAACAGTTTTTTTTGCTAAGGCACATTGCAGGCTGCAACAGAACAAGATAAGACGTGCAGCTGAGAACTGGGACTAAAGATTCAGGCTTCCCATGCCAATGAAGCCTTGAAGGAATATATTATTTTTCCTCTGTTTACTTTCAAGCCAGTATTAAGCTCTAACAATAACCCTTTAGGGTGCAATGTAAAATATCTAGGTCTTATATAACAACCACAGAGACCATATTTTACAACTGTTCAATGAAATGTATATGGAGACTCGGTTCTAATTAGTGAACAATAAAAAAGTAATTAGAAAGAAAAAAAGTTCTAAGCAAGCATTTTGAAAGAATTGTTTACTACTTATTCTTTATTTTTATATGAACCTTTGTCACATTTTGGAAAAATAAGTTTGATTATGAATTTAATCTAATTTAAAAAAAGTTTAAATGTCTTGTTAACAGACCTCATTAATTATAAAAGTTTCAACTTTTTTGTTCCATTTTCACTTATTTCTCACTTGTGCATCAAGCACAACAGACAAAGAATACACACTGTAAAGACTTATAATAAAGGTGTTTAACCCATGGCTACTACAAGAACAGCAAACCCATTACCAATGATTGGACTGAACAAACCAGCAAATGGGCAGCTCAGGGCACAAGCCAAGCCAACTATCCAACAGCCAATCCCCTCCCAGAACAGAACCAGCATTCCTCAGAGCAGTGGAGGCATCAAGTAAGATATTTCTTCCATTTATCTTGGTATCTTTATTTTTGTAAGTGCTTGGTGGAAGGATTTTCACCAAACCATAAATAAGACATCTGAATGAATACGCAAACAGCCAAAAAAAAAAAAAGATATAGAAATTTTTTTAATGATTTTTGTTTACGTCTTACATCAGATTTTTTTCCCAATCCACCTGTTCTGTCAGTTGCTACGTATGATTTTTGTGAGCGTTATCAAGTTTATATTTTCTTTGTTTTTTGTCCTGGGAATCAATATTGGTCTGCATTATCTCTCTCTCCTTGCATACAAATAGATGGATATGGGTGGATATCTAGAATGTTATCTAGGCAAATCTCACTATTTTGGTTTTGGTCCTGGATGCTTTTTAATTCATATTCTGTTTTGGGGTTAAAGATTCAGGATTGAGTGACTTGTGGGATTCCTAGTTGAAGGGCAACACGCCCACTAATTCCTAAAAGAAAAGGAGCACTTTATCTCTTCAATTGAAGGATAGGGAAGAATTGGGTTTAAGTAGTCTAATGCAAAACGACAGGTTTCCATATGATTTTTCAGTGAGGAATGTGGGGAAAATTAGGTTAAATAATGCAATGTTTATTAGTTGTATAAGATTTATGCAAGCCCTTTACATCAGGTTTGGTGATGACTGGAAGAAGAGCCTGGAACTTCCCCCAAAAGACAACAGGATGAGAACTACGGTAAGGTGATTTTTGACAATGACGGTTATCATTTTTCAGATTTTTTTTAATAGACTTCTGTGAAGCATTTTTAATATTCTTACCGTTTCTTTTAAATTATGTAATTATTTTCCTTTTTGTTTTATTAAACAATTTCTTTTTTGTGTTTCCAGGATGTTACATCAACAAAGGGGAATGAATTTGAAGACTACTGCCTAAAACGAGAACTTCTGATGGGTATCTTTGAAATGGGATGGGAGAAACCCTCTCCTGTTCAGGTAACTAAAATGGTCAGAAAAAGGTATTTGTTTATGTGAAGAGAGTTGGATTTGAAGCTTTAGGATTTAGGAAAGCTGTTGGGACGTTTCTAAAATGAAATTTTAAAAAAATATGATGTATTCTTTCAGACTTAAAGAAGTCATGTTTAATTAATTCATTGTCTATAACTATTTAGTTCAATCGCGGGAAGTTGGAGTCCATCCCAGCAATTAGCAGGTGAAAAGCAGGGTGCATCCTGGACAGGTCGTGACTCTTTCACAGATATTAAGTTACAGATGTGAACAAATGTCACACTACGTTGTGGTGGGTGGAGAATAGAAAAAAGTAAAAAGACCCTGGTAGTTGTGCATTTTGATCCAGGTTGTTTTAAAATCTTTGAGGCTTTTCTGCCAAACTTGAGACATTTTGGTACGCGTTGTTGTTGTGAACGCTGCCATTTCTGTGTACATTACTGACTAGCAGAAACGCTATAGCACATGTGTGCGACTCTCGGCAGAGATCATGATGAAGTGAGATGCAACTCCGTTGGAAAAACATATCTGGCGACAATAGTTGACAATGAATTCCATAGTCTATTTTTATAGTCGATTTTGACACAGCTTTTGTCTGGTTTTTTAGCAACAGCTTTTTTTTTTTTTGCTTGTTACTGTGATATTAAACACAAGTTGTTCACAATGTATTGTGTCCATGGAAAGAAAAGGTGTGTTCATGGGACGTTTTTTGCGTCCTTTGCGTGCCAACTACACTTTAAATTCATTTTAAAAAATTCTTCATTTGCCTCCTCCATTGCAGGGCTTTTGCACACATGTACATCGTGACAGCATTGCTTAAACAATATATTGTACAGCTGTAGTCTCATTGCCTGTACATACATGCTGTATAATAAATTGGAGTAGACGATGAACAAAAAATATCTGAAATGAACATTACAGTGGGCAACAAGTGGGCCACTGGATTTTATCATTTCTACTGACTCCATCTCTCTTTAATTTTCATGTAGCCATGCTGCAGGATCTCACAATCCTTTCTAATAAACTTTCAACACCACATGCCATGAACACTCTGGTTAGCACAGCTGATCAGACGTTAACTGTGTTAGCTGTTAGCAAAGCTATGAAAACCATTTATCTAATGTAAATGTACAATAAAGGAAAACTTTAAAGCTTGTCATAGAAAAATTGTGGTATCTGCAGTAATGACCCTTTTTTTTTTAAGGTTTGCATTTGTCCAACTCCAGTCCCATACAGACACAACACATACATTTAGACGCTATGATACATGTCACAATCAATTATTACAAACATTGATGTCGATAATATTCCTTATATTTAGAGAAGGTAGTCGAGATACTCCAGTTTTCTAAAGTAAATGAGTGATTCCATTCACCCATTGTACTGTGGCACAGGTTACCTCTATTTTCCAAGCATGTGATATCACTTTCACTTCCAAAAGGCAGATGTTAAGTGATCTTTCATTTTTGGCTGTAGCTAAATTTTCTTGGTTAGGGTGTGCATTTTCACCAACGATTTGACTAATTTATGTCCAACACATTCCTCCCGGATGACAGTAATTTTGGCCTTCCCACTTGCAGTTACCAGTAAATTGAAAATAGCTTTTTAAGAAAACAAAAGAAAGGAAGTGTAGTTATTAAAGACAGGTTTATCGGTAATGTGAGGATTTTCTATCTTCAATTGGTAAAGCTTTTAGTGAAATTTTATAAGGTTTATGAAAGCTGTGTTCATGTTGGTAATTGGGGTTAGATCTCTCCACATAATCCTGCCTTAGCAAATGAAGCATTTCTATTATACTGACTGGAATTCATCTCTGTGTCTAAAGGAGGAAAGCATCCCTATTGCTCTGTCAGGTAGAGATATTTTGGCTCGAGCCAAGAATGGTACAGGAAAAAGTGGAGCCTACCTCATCCCTCTCCTTGAGAGGATAGATCTAAAAAAGGATCACGTACAGGGTGAGTCTCTGCTGCGGTGTGGCGTTTTGAGATTTAAGAAAGATTGACTTGAATGTTGAATTCCAGCATAATTGTTTTGTTGCTCTGTATTAAAGCATGACTGGTGCTCTTTTGACTGGAATGTAAAGAAAATGTAATGCTACACTGGAATCATGAATGTCGGACATTAAAATGGAATCATGTCATGAAAATTCCTTCATTTCAGACTATTTTTTTTAAAACAAAACAACAATGGTGGGTTAACCGCTATATTAAAATGTTAACGTTTCAGTAACATTTAGTTTGATGTGAAAAAGATGATGATGCGTTTGGATACAAGCTGCAATTGAATCCGAACGTTTAGTGGTCAATTCATGGTTCAACCACTTTTTTTAGGTCTTTTTTTGTTGTTGTTGTTAATCACCTCATCAGTGAACTGCATGCTTGTCAATAAGTGTTTAACACTGAACAGTTGTGCACCTGCGTTAAAAAACGTGGTGAAATTTAAAATAAGTTCACCTGTAATGATTCCAGCAAGTTTTGTTTCGTTCATCGAGCCAAATATTCCTAACTTTATGCAAGTAGTGTGTATAATTTGCAACTTTTTCCTATGCATCTCATCAACCCTCACATTTCACCAGCCCCTCCCATTTATGTCTCTATCTAGCCATGGTGGTAATACCGACAAGAGAACTGGCCCTGCAGGTGAGCCAGATCAGCATTCAGCTCAGCAAACACTTGGGAGGGGTCAAGGTTATGGCCACTACAGGTGGAACCAACTTAAGAGATGACATTTTGCGTCTCGATGAGATAGGTAAATGCTACACACACACACACACAAACACAGGTATTTATGTATGTATGAGTGCAATATATTAGTATAACCTGATTTAATGTTGAAGAACAAGTAATAGTTTTATACATGCATTTACATGTATACATGCACCTTTTTTTGTTTTGAGTTGAACTAATTTCTTTTAAGTTTTGGGTTATAATATAAATGTATTTAACCATCAAAAAGGTTAACCACGTCCAGCAATGACTGAGGGGTTTCCAAATGTGAATTTGTTGTGCTGTTGTTTGTGTCTTCAGTTCACGTGATTATTGCCACTCCAGGCAGGATACTTGATCTGATTAAGAAGGGTGTTGCTAAAGTGGATAAGGTCCAAATGATGGTGATGGATGAAGTGGGTTTGACTTTCTTAATATTGCTTTTTCCTATTAATGTTTATTTATAAAGTTGATCTGAATTGTTCCCTTTTGACACCATTTTGTACAAATTGTCCTTTATTCAGGCAGACAAGTTGCTGTCTCAGGACTTTGTTGTCTTGATTGAAGATATCATCAGCTTCCTGCCAAAGGCTCGTCAGATTCTCCTTTACTCTGCCACTTTCCCCATCAGTGTGCAGAAATTTATGGTGAGAATGCCACCAGCAACTAGAGCATACATACATGATAAAATTATAAGTCTTATGTATGCTTAGTCTGAAAGTTTGATTTCCTTTTCAGAGCAAGCACTTGAAGAAGCCCTATGAAATCAACCTGATGGAGGAACTTACATTGAAGGGCATCACTCAGTATTATGCGTATGTTACTGAACGACAGAAAGTCCACTGTCTTAACACACTTTTTTCCAGGGTGAGTATTAAAAGTATATATCAGGTTTTTAAATGCCACATACTTTTAGCAGGGATCTGTTTGGACCCATTTAATAATGAATGAATAGATGGGTCTGTCTTTGCTTTTTATCTTGCTTTGTCTTAACTCGACCAAAGTATGGATCAGTCAAGTGTGTTAATTTATTTATTCACTAATTGTAGATTTGTGTTTCTCTTTTTTTTTTTTTTTTTAGCTCCAGATCAATCAGTCGATCATCTTCTGTAATTCTACACAGAGAGTGGAGCTACTGGCAAAGAAAATCACCCAATTGGGCTATTCGTGCTTCTACATACATGCAAAGATGATGCAGGAGTACAGGAACCGTGTGTTCCATGACTTCAGAAATGGACTGTGCAGAAATCTGGTCTGCACGGGTAAGTGGAGGGCGTTTGGAATTTTGAAATGCAATTTGGCTGTTTACGTGGTTTATTTTGGGAAGTTAAGGTTGATCAAAGTCCTTGTTTTCTTGTAGACCTGTTCACTCGGGGAATTGACATCCAGGCAGTAAATGTAGTCATTAATTTTGACTTTCCCAAAAATGCAGAGACCTACCTTCATCGTATTGGCAGATCGGGTAAGATTTAGTGCTAAAAACTGCTGGACTAGTTCACTTCATGGAACAATTGTTTAAACACCGTCTTTCTTACAGGACGGTTTGGTCATCTGGGTCTGGCCATCAATCTGATAACTTCAGATGATCGCTACAACCTGAAGACTACAGAGGATCAACTAGTTACTGACATAAAGCCCATCCCAAGCAGCATCGACAAGAGCTTGTATGTGGCAGAGTTTCACTCTGTTGACCCAGATGATGAAGGAGGTGTGAAAAACAAGGAACCAGGAGCATCTTGAGGGAAAGGTCAGTTCTTGTTGAACCTAAAAAGCAAGCCAGAATTGAAATAGTCTTTTGTATTAAATGTTTTAAATACATGAAGCCGTTTGCAATTAAGCTGGTGAAGGGAAAGGTTTGTGGCTCGTCAGTGCTGATGATGAGGTTTAATCTACATTTTTCAGTTCATTAGAAAACAACATGGTTATTGGGGTTGATCTTTAACTCGGTGGGTGGTGTTGGAACAGTGTCGAGGTTTCAGTTGAACCAGGAGGTTTCTATTTATTTACTGTCAAAGTGAATGCAGATCAATCTGTACGCCATTCTAAAATGTTATCATTAAAATGTGGTCGCTTTTTAATAAAAGTCAGTGTTCCTGTTTGGGCTAGGACAATACATCTGACACGTCACATGAACATAGAAGTGATATAAACTATTCCTAATTGGACTATTCAAAATATGGGTGAAAAATAAGGTAACTAAAAACAGACTAAACCTGAGATTGTTCCCAAAGCCTGAACTTTCTCATTCCAGTGCTAGATTTATTTGCATTCGTTTCATACAGGTATGCGTGTCTGTTTTAATACTGGCACAGCTTACCCCAGCATTGATATTGCATGGCCATGGTGGTTTTACAGCTTTAAGTAGCATTTAATTGATCATGTCCAAGGCTGTTGTAATGAACTTCATTGCACTGAATTGCTGTGTGTTGTATGTAATGGACCGCCTTTTTCATTGCTCAGCCATGGCTGGGTATAACTAAACTACTGGAAGTTGAAGGTGTAATTAACATATTAATATGGTGATTATTTCTAACTACATTTTGGTTCTTTTATATGATGTATGTTCTTTGTAAAAATGTAAGGTCAGATTAAGGTTGTGCAATAATCTTTTGTAGGAGAGTAAATACCTAAGACCTTGTTAATGGTTTGCATCCTCTTTCTTCAAGGAGATTAACTTGAGTTTTACAGGATTTAAAGTGTTGCCCTCTTTGTACTGCATATCAGTAGTCAGCCTGGATTTTAAAAAAGCGGATCTGTGCAGACGACCAGCTGTCTGTAGTGCAGCTTTGAACCAACTCTTTCATGCAGTTGGGATTGAATTCTGACTAATTTTGCTTTTTTTTTTGTTCTTTGCATGTTTTCTTTCTCAGGAGAACGCCTGTCATACAGTATTTGGTGCAGACCTCACGAGACATCAATGAAGAGTTTTTATTTTTTTCTTTCCTCCCATCCAAAGTTGAATGTACGAGTATCTCCAGTTTTGCTGGTACATGGCTAATACAGGTTTTTCCCCCACTAAAAACTGCCATCGGCCTACTGTTGAGCTTTTATTCTTGAATTGACCAGAGTAGAACATGTGCTTTGACTATAGATGTAAATTAAATTAGGTGTATGTGATGTATATGTAAAACCAAAGGTGGATTTTGGGGAGGCTGCTGGCAATTGGACCATGCTGACACACTGACGAAAGACTTTTTGAGCAAATTGTTTAAAGGAATTTGAAACCTAAAACAGATCTACATTTGTGCCTTCTTAATAAAGGACTCAATCTTTATACTTTTTCTTTTAGAACAGCCTGAGCTCCTTATTACAAGGAATCAGACACGTTCTGAAAAACAGACACGTGCACATTATTAATGTTGTAAACTCACGGAAGGTTGTGTTGGGTTATCCTTCTTTTCCTGTGGAGAGGAGCTACATTGGACATACGGGGACATGCATGTATGTCATAATTTTTCTGCTAAAAAGATGATCACAGGTCGATTACACGTTCTGCTTTGGTGTTCAAAATTAGCCATGCCTGTGTGTGTTTTTTTTTTTAATAGCACTAGTTTGGATCCAAAATATTACAACCTCCCCACACCCTGGGAGGTTTATGGATTCATGGGAATACATCACAATCTTAGCGTACAATTTGTACAAAGCAGCAGAAAAGGGATTCACAAGTTGTTGACATGGTTTTCCAGGTTGTTGCGTTTCTTCATGCATGACATGCTTATGTTTAAATCTTTTCTGCTTGAACCAATCTGACTTTTTTTTAATCACATCACAAACGTTTTTAAACCTTCACAGATGTCACTAAAAGGCCTTAATTTTGCTACACTTCGAGATGTTTGAAAATGACATGCAATCCTCACCATTTCCTTTTGTTTTATCAAGCAGACGTGACACTGCATTTGTACCAACTCGCTGATGTTGCTAGCAGTAGTGTAAACGCACAATAAAAATGACTTGAAGGTGCATATTGTCAGATAAACTAAATGGGAAAGAATCTTGTTAAAGCTTAATACTGATAAGAGGGCAAACCTTTTTGACACTTTGTTCTGAACTTTATTCTTTAGGAAGCATACAGTCAATGTTGGTTACTACTAAAGTTACATGATTAAACCAGTCAGGACCCAAAGCCAGTTTTTGCCTTCTCTTATCCTTTTTTTTTTTTAAATCCTGGCATGTCAAGATGGTGTCCCTTTTCTGTTGGGGATTAGTTGTAGCAGTCATCTGGCCATCCACATGGTCCTTTACTTACTACACATCAACCATAGGAACAGAAGTGCTATAACCTAATCAACAGCATGCAAAATAAAGGGTTGTGGCTACAAGAAACTGATTTCTATTAATGTAGCTTGTTTCCTTTTCCCATTAAGTGCCTTAGACTAACCTCAAGACTCAACTTTACCTGTGCGCTTTGGTATTATTTCCAATTTAAAAAAAAAAAGTTTTTGCATAGATATTTTGATATGACCTGAGCTGTGTTATCATTTCAACATGGTCTTAAAATACTTATGTAAAATGTAGAAAATTAATACCAAAGTTTTCCTCACATTATTTACCTTTCATTCTATTGACAGGAATTTGTGGCTCATGGTGAATTGTTTTATGAAGTAACAGAAGTTGAACATTTGGAGCTGCCCATTGTAATTAAACACTTCAACACTTTTTTTTTAGCCCAAATGGAGACAGCAGATAAGCGTTTTTTTTCTTTTAAATCTGTGACTTTTTGTTATCTCTTCTTGTTGAGCAGACGGTAGGATTGATGAGAAATGCAGATTTTCTGTGAAGTATGTCAATCTCAGTGCTTCAACCAAATTAAAGTTCATTTGCCAGAATCCATGTTTGTATGCTTTTTATTTTCTGCTTGCTTGGTACTGGTTAAAAATGTAACACAACTATACATTTGCGTTATGTTTAAAGTTGATTGTACACTTTACATTTTTGTCTGAGAACATTTGATTAATGGTAAATATTGTTTTAAATTATTTTTGCATCTAATAGCTGTGACCCCGAACTAGGCGTACCCTTTGAAAGTCATTCAGTTGTAGCTTGAAATGGATCATGTCTAACCAATCAGACATGGTGTACGTCAGCAGAATTGGGCGGTCCATTCTAGTTTCAGCCAATTGTGGATTAGCTTAGGAGAGCATCAACCAATCGGCAGATGAGTTGTGAGTAAATGGGCGGGGGCTTGTGGCTACAGTCACGGACGTTGTGAACTTTGCCGGTGTGGTGGAACTACCTCTGGACCCTATTTGTCTACGTGAGTAGCTAAACTGCAATTTTAAATATGGACTTTATAATTTATCAGTCGTTGGTATTGTCACTTTGTCACCTCCTTTATTTTGACCCGCCGTCTTTGGCATTATGAATTAAGAGATCTCATGGCTGACTCCACATGGCTACCTAGCATGTTAGCTAACACACCAGCCCTGTTGGCTATCATTAGCTCCTCGTCGGTTAAATAATGCTGGTGAATAGTTTTTACTGTTAATCTCCTAATCTGGCTGCTATTACAGATTTAAAGGTGCAGTTTAATATTTATCGTCCGTTTTGGATCAACGTAGATGTGCAATATATGTAGAGACTTAGAAAACTGGGCCTGAGCCGTCCCCAGCTTGCTATATTGTTGCTAGTATAGTAGGACAGAACCCTCAGTCCAGCTTGACAAGTCGACAGTAGTTCCAGGTTTGTTACTATCAACACTAAAGTGTGTTGGGAATAAACCAAATTGATTTAATAATGATCAAAAAAATACAATGTGAAGGCCAAATCTTGCTAATCATATGAATTATTCTGATTTAAGTATTTCCCAACATGCATGATTTATTCATATGCATTTATATGATGTGTAAATATATGCTCGCATACTAACACGTGTTAATTTACCTCATTGTTTATCTCAACACTGTCTCTCTTCCAGTCTGTTCCATTGTCAGAGTATGGGCAGTGTGTTGGCTGCCGCCTCTCCCAGTCCAGCTCTGGCTGCAGCTGGAGGTGGTCAAGGAGTCCCAGGGTTGGTGTCAGTCCCTCCTGGGTTCACTATGCCCCCTGTGTCTTCCGTCCCTCCAACATCTGAATCTGGTCAGCAGACAGCAGAGGGAGACTCTTCACTCCCAAACCCAGGCACATATGAGGAATGTCACCGGAAATGTAAAGGTTAGAATATCAACTTTTAGATTTTGATATCCATTATTAATATTTTACAAGTATATTCAAACCTTTTTAATTAATCTTATTTGAATGATAGTTTTTGATTATTAGTGGATTCTGTTTGAGTATTTTAATACCTCTTTTCTGTTTTTAGAGGTGTTTCCTCTGCAAATGGAAGGAGTGCGGTTAGTGGTAAACAAGGGCCTGAGTAACCACTTCCAGGTCAGCCATACCGTCACCCTCAGCACCCTGGGAGATTCCGGTTATAGATTTGGTTCTACCTATGTTGGCAGTAAACAAACTGGACCAGCAGAGGTAATACTCTTTGATTCAATGCTTTGGAGTAATCTCAACATACTAGACTGTAAATCTTTGTGATATTTAGGTTTAATATATTATTTTTAAGTGCTTCTGTGCAAAGCTCTAAGATGTCTGTTTTAATATTCTATTTGAATGTAAGAGATTTTTTTGTTTTTGGGCTTCTGATTTTTGGTGGAGTTTTTATTATATTGTTTGAAATTTCTTTTATTTATTTTTGAGGGGGAAAAAGTCCCTCAGTGATAATCACCAAACGATAGAGGGAAAGAAAACAAGCCATGCATGTTAAAATGTTCTGCATGTGGAGGATTTCAGATATGTATTTTTAAAGAAGGTTACAGTTTAGAAAATCCAGATAATTGGCTATGTTTCTTTTCAATATGGTCATATTACTAACATGAAGTTTGCAAAATCTCTTTCAAAACCATCTTTATTAGGATTTGATAACTGAATCTGATAACTGTTGGATTTATTGTTCTTAGTCATTTCCAGTCATGGTTGGTGATATGGACAACACTGGCAGTCTGAACGCCCAGATCATCCACCAGCTTACAAATACTATACGCTCCAAAATAGCCATCCAGGTATGTAAACGTGTATAACGTCTGATCTTGTATGACAGTGATGGTTAACTCCGGTCCCGGAGAGACGCAGTCCTGTAGGTGTTGGAGATTCCGCTGCAACATACTTGACTCGCATCTGAAATGGCAGACCTTTTTTTGTGCAGAGTTTGACATCGCACGCTGCACAAGTCTGCTAATCACCCGGTGATACGTGTCTGGTGTGATGCAGCAGGAAAACTCCCAGTGTGGCTCTCAGGGACTGGAGTTATCCAACCCTGTTTTAAAGCTTTTGTTATTTTTTTTAGCATGAACATCATTGACATTATTTTTAAATTTTTTTTTTGTTTTCGTTACAGACTCAGCAGCATAAGTTTGTAAATTGGCAGTGTGACTTGGAGTATCGCGGTCAGGACTTCACCTCTGCTGTGACACTGGGAAACCCAGATGTTCTTGTTGGATCAGGTGTGATTCTGAATAAGCTCAATGAAGATTATTTGCATAATAAAATGCTTTAATTACCGTATTTTCGCGACCACTAGGCGCGCCGTACCAAAAGACGCAGTCTCATTTATGCGTGCAGTTGGAGTATTTAACACACACACAAGGCGCACTGTACCAAATGACGCTTATGCGTGCCATTACTGTATTTTGATCAGGCGTGGGTTTTATATACAATCCACGCCCACACTTACAACAAACACACAAACATACAAGTGTGTATTTTAAAAAAAAAAGAGCAGGAGCAAAACTGAGTTTGGTTGTGCTTCACATTTTTATTTTTTTTTACCGGTAATTGTCATTAATCAAACCCATCGAAGTCCTCATCCTCTGTTTCTGTATTGAACAGCGGCGC
>JBAMHV010000006.1:8979332-8990271 GCA_037177535.1 Pseudomugil gertrudae | reverse complement strand
GATAGATAGATAGATAGATAGATAGATAGATAGATAGATAGATAGATAGATAGATAGATAGATAGATATGTATGTATGTATGTAATGTAGTAAGTTTATGTTGTATGTTTAGCTTTATAGTTAAGTATAATCAGTATTATTGATACAATCCCCCATTGCTTGTCTTGCTACAGTTTCATGCTGTTTCTGCCCTCAGTAGAAGTGTTTTCCTATGTAAAGGTCATTTGAAAGTGAATGTGATCTTAACATTATTGAAACATGTAGAAGGACTCGGACTACAAAATGCTCAGCATTTTTTATAAGATCAAAAGTCTTATAATGTCTCACATGCTGATGGGAAGCTTTACTTGTTTCAGAACCAACTCAAAACTCAAAAGTAAAGAAATCCAGGTAAAGTGCAGGTATCTAAAACTGGCTCATGAGAATTGAACTATGGCATATCTGGTGTGAAGCAGCAGCTACTTTGTCCCTCTGAAGCTGACGGTGCCTGAAACTGCTAACCTTTGGCCAGACAGACACATGGAATTGCTGCAAATTGGCATGACTGGAAAGAAACCAGAACTGTTGCTGTGATGTGAGCAGACTAAATGTCACACTAACAGAGACAATGAAATCCTTTATTTGAAAATAAACCTGAACATTAAAGAAATTGAAAGGGGCGGATTCAGCCTATTTTAGCGGAAGTCTCCATGAGTAATCACAGACTTTCAAATATTTTGGGTTAACTACAGATTTTATCCATCACCAGTGGTCAGATACATGTATATGTCAGACTATTGAACAATGCAGTCATAAGTGTGATTTTATATATAACATGCAAGTTCCTTGTCAAGCATTAACAGTTATGTATTGCATGCGCAAGTATAATCAGGGGTCTGTATATGAATGTTGCATGATTTTCTCACAGAAGATGTCAGCTGGGGATAGCAGGGTGAGGCAAGTTGACAGCAAGGCACTAACTTTTGGACTTTGGATCATTTACTGTCTAACTTGCTATATAAACTGCAGTGCCTCACAAGTTAAACACAAGCACAACCAAGTGGATTTACACATACACTTGCAAACTCAGGTAAGAAGAAGAGAGAGGAGCATCTATCTTCCTTTCTATTGCTTGGAGAAAATCCTTCGGTGACTAAACAGATATTTTCTTGTCAAAAGGGTCTAACAGCCATGAAGGTGCTAGCTGTGCTCGTGCTCGCCATTTTCGCTGGTGAGTATGCTGGAAAAACAGCATTGTGCTACAGTAACTGCAAGTCTCAGTTCAGAAACTTCTTTTCTGAAATCCTCCAAACCTTTGGCTGTGTCCCCCAACAGGCTGCAATGCCAACCTCTTCTATGCTGATGCGCCCAGGCCCCAGATGGAAGTGGTCACTGAGGCTTTTTGGGAATATGTTGGCAAAGCTACCCAGACAGCCGATGATACCGTCCAGATGATCAAGAAGTCTCAGTTTGGACAGGATGTCAGGTAGACCATACAAAGCTGTGGAGAAATGCTAATAACCTTAATAGCATTCACTAATAAGGTATGAAATCTCACTGATCTGTTTTTTCTTCCCCTATGTTACCATTTCATCCAGTGCCCGTATAACAGACAGCACTGAACTGGCCACCAAGTATGCAGCCACCCTGCAGGAGCAGCTTCCCCCTGCAGCCCAGGAAATGATCACCAAAGTCACCACAGAGGCTGAGGTGCTGAGAGAGCGTGTGACACAGGAGCTGAGCACAGCCAGGGAGCGGCTAGAGCCTTACACTGAGAACATGAAGGCTCAGATCCAGCAAAGAGTGGAGCAGCTCAAGCAGGAGCTGGCCCCCTATGCCGACTCCCTGGACTCCGAGGCCCTGAGGACCACCCTGGTGCAGAAGAGTGAGGAGCTGAAGACCAGCCTGGAGCAGAGTGTGAAGGACCTGCAAACTCATCTGGGGCCCTACACCGATGACCTGAGGCAGAAGGTGGACAAGCATTTGGAAGATTTCAAGGAAAGAGTGATTCCCATCACTGAAAGAGTTCAGACCACGCTCACACAGAGAGCTCAGCATGTGAAGGAATTGGCCACCCCCTATGTTGATGAGCTGAGGGAGAAGCTGGACCCCTATGCCCAGGATCTCCAGGCACGTCTCACCTCTCTCTATGAGTCCTTTGTTAAAGCCAAATAAGTAAAGCTTCAGCTAATACTGAACAAAAAGGACCTGCATTTAATGGAACAGAAATGTCACATATCTGAACATGCCCACGCTGAAACAGCAACGCTAATTTACAATTTTTGGAAGTTGAAGACGTTTTCAGATATATTGTAATTCCCAAAAGAAAGTTGACAACAAAAATGTGTTGGTCTGTGATCATACACTGTGCTCTCTTCCTGTTTTATGGGAAATAAAAGTAAAAGCAAAACTACTTGAGGTTCTAATGCTTTTTTGTCATTTTGAAATTGTGACTAATGTTGATAAGCTTTCTGTAGAGCAAGTGATAGCTTCATGCATTACTACCATAGACTGTATAAAAAATTACTACACTTGAAAGCAGTTTGCATTAATGCTAATAATACACAAACAAATTGCCAAATTATCATTTTAAATAAAAAAAACAGACACAAGCTTGTAAATACAAATAATGAAATGTCTGTCTGGCAGATGTTTCTCTTCTAAGAGAGACGAGTCAGAAGGTGGCTGGGGTATCTGGTTACGACACTTTCTTGATGTCTTCCCAGGTGAAATGTTACAGGTGTCACAGATACAAAGAGGTGTGGACTCAAATGCAGGCAGATGCACAATAAGACTATTTATTAAAAACTTAATTATGATTGCAACAACAAGGATTCAACTAAAGGTAACACAAAAAAATGCAATGATCCAGCAAAGTAAACAGAAAACCGAGGCATTAAGTGCACATGGAACAAAACGAGACACAGGTAAAACTAATAACTAAATTAAACCAGGTGAAAAAATGAACACGAAATGAAGCTGGGTATAAAATACAAAGAAAACTACTAAATAACAGAAAACCAAAAACATAACTAAGAAAGTCCAAATCATGATAGTAGGCACAAAGCACCGGGAGGACAACTCAGGGAAAACCCAGGCCAGCTGACGGAACTTGGCCCGGAAACGTCTTTGGATTTGCCAGGATTAGCTGGAAGAAGTTGCGTGGTAAAAGGAAGTTTGGACTTCTATGTTTAACGTGTTTCACTTATGACTTCATCTTACATAATCAGCAGAAGACGATTGGAAGGACAGACAATAGATGGATAAATCGATGTGTCAGGCACCAAAGGTTAGAACCGCTTTAAAGAAAAGATAGGCTGACATCCAGGTCTGTGGTTCTAAATTGTATGATACATCATCAACTGTGTATTATTTCAGTTATATTTCAAATATATATTTTATTAACATAAATCTGTTCACTAAAATTAAACAACTGCATTTTGCCATTAATCTCAAGCAGTATCATTTTTGATAATCCCTAGATAAAGGAAATCTTATGGTTTCCCTTATCTAGGCTATTTGATGAATTGGCTCAAATATGATGTGAAGCCCCCTGAGATGACACTGTCATGAAGTGGCACTATATAAATAAAGTTGAATTGAATTGAATTGAATTGAATAAAGCTGACCCAGTAAAACCCAGTAAATTCATTCTGCATGCAAAAGAAGGTCTTAATCAGTTTTTAATGAGAACTCAGGGGAAGCCTTGCAGAATTGACAGTTGGTTGCACAACAGGAAAAAAGTACTTTTTCTTTTATTGAGAAAGAACTTTAGAGTAAATTAAACTCCAGAGCTTTTTCAAATATTTTATAAGCCAGAAATGTAATTTAATAACATAAAACATGGTCAGTGCAGACCATGACATCCTTTCAGAAGAACCGAACAACTGTTAGCACAGTGGCCAAAATATTGTGGTTTGAGGGGCTTTCATTGAGTGGTGTAATAGAAAAATCCATAACTATCCATAACACCAGTAATACTTTTAGACACTGAGGCTGGTGGAATTTTTAGGATGGCAAATGTCCTCAGTACTTCACAAATCTGCACAAATGTCTCAAAAAAGAATATATGAAATAAATGACCAAGTCAAATCCCACATTCTACTTTAGTTTTGGTGGAGGGTGGTTATTGTGACAGGGCATGTTCAGGTTTGCCTCTGCAAGTCTAGAAATTCACAAACATATCCTGCTTTCACATGTTTCCTTTATTTGTTTTTCCCATTTAACCTCTATCCCTGCTGCCAGATCCCTCCCACACTCCTGCAAAGTCTAGATCTGAACTGTGATGTTATTTATGATTTTTTTAATTGAGTGGTGAAACTAACCACTGATGGTTATAGTGAATTTACTTTTTTGACAGATAACTTATATGCTCTTCTAAACTTTGCTCATTAAAACTGAGTTTTGATGTTGTTGAGATGCTCCACCTATCTGTGAGGGTAGTTTCAGAGCTGTTCAAATATTAATTCTTTCTATTTCTTAAAAATTTGTCATGACTATAAATCTGTTTATAGACACGAGACACTTTTATTTCACCTACTGTCTCACTATTTTAGGCAAATGACGGATGAACAGTTGCAAATAGACAAAACCCATTCATTAAAATGTAATAATGCCTTTTTTTAAACACAAATCCGTGAGATGCACTATTTCCGTGCGACAAAGCATTTTTGAAACATGAGCTAATTTGGACCCCAAACACAGAAATTATATTAACACCACAAAAAATAATGTTTGTTTAGCATCTGCATAGAAAAACTCCTTCCACCTCTTTACCACTGACACTCCCCTAGAAGATTCAGTTGTAGGTACAGGGCATGCTTGGATTTGTTTCTGCATGTCTGCTGATTCAAAAACATTAACTGCTTGTACTTTCTTTTGTTTTACTTTTTTTCCCCTGTTAGGTGCCTCCTTCCCTGTTGCCTGATTGCTCCCACGCTGCTTTGCCCAGTGGCAAGTAACATTCCACTGTTTTGCCCCCAGCTCACCCAGCACACCATTAATCCTGCACACAGACACACACAGAGAACCCTGCAGCCTTACTGTGGCTGCTGATGAAGATAAGCTACATTCTATAAATGTAAACGTTACAGTAGAAAATGCATAATCTAAACTATAGGTCTTTTAAAAAATTATGAAAATTCATTTCAAGGAATCTACACAACTTGACTCATTTACTCGCTTTAGATCCTTTTACATATTTTCCTTTGTAGTAAGAAAAAGTTTCTATAAGACATGATGATTTAAAGGTACAGTGTGTAAGATTTATTAAAATCTAGTGTCATTATGGGTAAAGATACGGTTTAATTTACCAAACACAAATGTAAATGGATGATTACCATCAGTGATGAAGTGTCATGAAGACACATCAGTGTGTTTATTAGTGATCAAATGCAATAGTAACACAGTTTTCCTATGTTATATATTTTTTTCTATCACTGATCTTTAATTATGCCAGCTGCACTTAAAAGATGTTTTTGGGGTTCAGTGTTTCTGTTATCAGGAAATCCAATTCATGTTTTTATTCCTTCAGGAATGTTTGCATTTAGTGGTAACAGGGACCAATAAGGACATCTAAGAATATAGTTAGGAAAAGATAATATTTGATACCACTTAAATATCATGACAATAAAGGAGCTTCAGCAAAGATGGTTAGCTTAGTTTAGTTTAGGATTAAGTCCAGAAATAGCTAACCTGGTTATAAAGCATACAATGCAGTAAATATGCATCACCAATTCACAAAATTGAATGCTTCCATGTTACCTTTACCGTTAAGCTGGAACACAACAAGCACTGAAAGTGCAACAAGCATTGAGTGGACTCACTGCAGTGACAAATGCAGTCAGACTCCCACATTCTGCATCAGTCAGCTGCTACCACTCTGACTCATAACCAGATGATCTTCTGGCAAGAGGTTAACGCATGATTTCATATGAGTTAGAATTTATTTCACAATCCAGCATAACAAAAGATAAAAAATAACAAGGACAGAGGTGGCTACGATGTGTTTTATAGTCCACTTGACACACATACTGTAAGAGCTAAAGTAATTTTGGCAACTTTTAACACACAGACTAATAATGCAATAACTTTCCTGTTTAATGAGTTTCTGTTAAATAAGTGAGATCACCTAAACCAAAAAAAAAAACACATTTCTGGGGTCACTTTTGTTCAAAAGCTAAATCCTCCTCCCTCACACACTGGCCGTCTGTTGTTGTGGAGCAAAGCAGAAGCAAATATAGTTTGGCTGACTATTAGTTTTTTACTGTATTGCTTCATAGTTTTTTCTATGAGAAAATAAATGCACAACATTTAATCTTGATCCATCCAATGACCTGTGTGTCATGAGGTGACGGTGGCCTGACCCTTTGCACACAGGTCACTTTAGGTTGCACTGAAGAAATCAAATAAAACATTTCATACAATAGAAGGTTCCTTGAGACAAAAAAAATTAAATAACATAAAAAGTGATCATTGCATGACACTATTGAGGCAGATTGGAAGGACTGAGCTGTCAATTTTGAGTCTCTAGTCCAAGTTTGACATGTACTGACGTGGTTATAAAGCTTAACATTTACCTTACTGACACACCTCAGCAGTCACTTGAATCACACGTCAACCTACTTAAACTTTGTTCATAGGTTCAGACAAGTTTCTCTAAAAATGACAGCAGGAAAATCCCCAGGCGGACAACAAATAGGCCAAGTTCTAAAGGGCAAAGTTAATTAAACATGTGATCAGACAGAGCTACAAATAATATTTTGATTCAATCAAGAGTTGCTTTGGAAGAACCACAAAATTCAGCAGCTCTGTAAAACAACAGCTAAACCTTTTATTAATATAAAACTGAATTTATGATATGACTTGTAGGTTTATTATATATATTTCTTGTTAAAGGTTTTAAACATAACAGGTAAAATTTGACTTTACAATGTCTTCCTATGTAAAAATATAACTAAGCTGCTTCTATCCCATATTTGTCCCTTAATACCACATTTAGGATTTGACAGGCTTACTTCTTTAATGATTCTGCTGGTGTTTTGCTACCAAAGAAACAGAAATCTTTTGAGGCCACGGTGGCAGAAGAACTGATAAATAACTGATGAAAGATCAGGGATTTGTCTAAATGGGGTGAATGAACAGATGGCTTGAACATATTTGCTAGTTTGGATAAATTCTTTGTATGTGAAAATCTTGAGGATAAAGAGGTTAATATTTCTCTTTTTGTTTACCTCAGTTGCTTCTGTATAATTTATTCCTTTTGTAGGGTGTCTTTACGTAATTCTGAGCGACTTATCAGCAGTAATCCTGCTTTTGTACAGTTGGTTTATCACTATATGCAAGTAAGAACATGCCCATCTTGTCGTGCAAACATATTATTTGCTTCTCAGGTTCTGGATATTTTCACCTTTATGTGACTGCACTGTGAAGCAATTCCAGTAAATAATATGAGGTGCCAACGCAAATGCACTGTATGTGATTCAGGGAGGGTCGTAGGTCTTTCTGTGTTGTATGAGCTGTTAAAAGCAAATGCTTGTACAGCGTTTAAACTGAAATGGTTAATTGCAAAACGTTTTTGCATCCTGCTGTCAGAGGATTTGTATTCAAATGAGACCACATGGTGACAGTGATCAAAGGAGAACATGCTAAGCTGTAAGCAGTTAACAGATACTTGCAATAAGCCAGAGAGGGAACTATTCCAATCTTTGAGTGCTTGAGTGAAAATGGCACTGAAATCATAAAAAAAGAGCAAAAACTGCAACCAAAACATAAAATGTTTAGTAACTGTTACAAGCAATAATTTATTATAACACTGAGGGAGGTAATGCATGAACACAATCTGTGCTGTCGATCATTAAAGCTAAATTAATGTAACTACAAGTGTCTGGATACTTTATAAAAACATGGTTCATGATCATAAATCAACATTTATGCAGCTACAAAGTGAAAGTACAGTTAATCTTACATGTCTACTGGACATTGGTACATCTGGTACACTGGTACATTAGTAATCTCATTGTTTATAATAAAGTTTTTTTTAATTAATGCGCATGTATTTTTTTATTCAGAATCCAGACTCTGCAATAAATTTTAAGAAAACGATGTGTGAAAACGATGATATGCACAGAAATATGCACAGAAATGTAAAAACAGCGCGATGAAGCTGTGGGAGGACTGCTACTAACTCTCAGTCTGGTCGTGAAACTTTCACCTCATTATTTTTCGTGTCAGCCAGAAAAGCCCAGTCATCCCTTCAAACGACGCAACATGGTGAGAATTTCGGACGCGGTGGTGGTGTCACGTTGCGCGCATGGAGACAGGACTCTGGGCAGACAAATCATCACCACGTGCACGCGCGCCGGTCCCCGGTGCGTTTTTACCCCCCTCCCTTTCCTTCTACCTTCAACACGCGGAGCAGAAGCCTCCTGGGACTATAAAAGCCTCCAGTCATCGTCCTGGGAGCACGGAGGAAGCTCAACTTCTCAGGTGAGTACCAGCACCCAGAAGCTGCTTCTTTTACTCACTATCTCCTGGTGATTGGTCGTATTTTCTCTAAAGATGCAGCTTTTTATTGCTTTATTTGCAGTGCTTATTAATTTTAATGTGCTGTAAAAGTATTTTCTTGCATTGCGTCAGTTTTGTTTAAGTTATTTATTCTGTCTTTCACAGTATCTGTTTATCCAAACACCATGAAGGCTGTGGCTCTCATCCTTGCTCTTGCAGTCATCACCGGTAAGTTTTCTGCCATTTTACCATGTAGCAGTCAGATTTTGTGTATGATGGGGCAATTTTCTTCATGCTTTGTAAATGTGTCCATTATAGGCTGCAATGCCCGTGCTGTGCGCCAGGCTGATGCCACCATGACACGCCTGGAGGGCAGCGTGGATCAATTCTGGCAGTACATCTCAGACCTGGGCAAACAAGCTGATGGAGTTGTGGAGAACATCAAGGCCTCTCAGCTCAGTCGGGAGCTTGAGTAAGTGAACAGTTTTTAATTCACTTATCTACCTCTAAAACATATTTTTCCACATCTGCTTTTTTCTGATATCAGTTTCTTATTGTCTGATAATTTGTTTCTTCTGTGTCCAGCACTCTGATCACCGACACCATGGCAGAAGTGGGCAGGTACACAGAGGAGATCCGGACCAAGCTGACTCCTTTGGCTACTAGCTCCACTGGCCAGCTGACTGAGGACCTGCAACTTCTGACCAACAAGCTACAGAAGGACATGATTGATGCCAAAGAACGCAGCACAGAGTATCTTGCTGAGCTCAAAACAATGGTGGAGCAGAATTCTGGGGATGTCCGTGCCCGCATCAGCAGCTATACCACCAAGCTGAGGAAACGTCTGACCAAGGACACTGAAGAAATTCGCGAGTAAGTTACATCAAGGCTATAAATATAAAAGTCTCATGTTTAATGTGAAATCTAAACCTTGTTCTCTTTTTATTAAAGTACTGTATCCACCTATGTGAGTGAGCTTCACTCCCGCGCCTCCCAGAACCTGGATTCTGTGAAAGAACAGGTTGCCCCCTTCGTCCAGCAAGCCAGTGATGCCACTCAGAAGCTGAGTGGCGTCTCTCAAAACCTGGATGCCCAGGTTGAGAGCCTCAAGACCCAGCTAGAGTCCAGCATGAAGGATCTGCGTAGCTCCATAGACAGCAGGATGGACGAGATCACAGACATGTTTGCCCCATATGCCACCAGGCTTCGTGAGCAAATTGAAAATGTCATGGACAAGGTCCAGCAGACTGCTGCCTAAACAAAGACTGGTGGTTTATAAAGGCTGTAGCTGAAGGTTGTAGTGTAAACCAGTGCTTGGTGGGGAGAAACTTGAGTTACTGATCATGTGCATTTTGCATTTCTGTGTTCAGGATAAAGGGGGCAAGAAGGGAGAGATAAAGTTGCATATTTTACAGAGTTGTCAGCAGATGGGGCCGTAATTCTGCAGTTACCCTCTTCTTCCTGTTTCTCCCTAAATCACTGAACACAAAGCACCACAGTCAGCATTTCTTTATTATACAAACAGAAGACAATTATTTTCAATATGCTTTGCTTTTCTACTTTTTACAATAAGTAGCATATATTAAGTTTCCATTTTAGGCAGAGATTCCAGTTCCTCTCATACTTTATGCCTCAAGAACAATTATCTTTCATTTCAATGAATGCACTGAATAATGTTTGCAGTTTCAGAGTCCAATGCCTCTGTTAGCTTCTTCCAAACGATCTGTATTTGTCAGTCCATGTTGAACCTCACAGAAAAGTGAAATAAAGTGATTTGATACATATTTGACAAGCAGTGAGTTAAGTGCAGACATCTGTGTCTTTTCCACAAGCAACCATTTTGCTCCACATGCTGTATGCCCAACATGCTGCTCTCTAAAGCGCACTGCCTGTGACTGCAGTGTGCTGAACATTACTGAGTGAATAAAGAACTCTAGAAAAGAAGCTTCCTTCAATTCTTTGTTTCTCATCATTCACTAGCGATCTATTATTTAGGGACAGGGTTCAGTTGCATAACTTTATCTACTCTTCTGGCTCTTGTTGCATAAAATACTGCATATGAAACATCCAGATTCAGAACTAGACTATATAAATGAACAACTATAGTTTAAGTTACTGTGTGTGAGTGGGGAACCTCATCTCTGTCTCATATTTGCTAAAACATTAAGCTACTGTTCTCAAAGCTAAATTGCTCATCCATGTGAAGCAAGAAGCATGAACGACAGGCTATCTATTTCAACAACCCCCCCCCACACACACACACACACACACACACACACCATGCCTTGTTAACTGGGAGAGGGTTGATCTACAGACCCCCACTGCAAACCTTTGAGATCAGATTATTAAAACACAAAAGTTGGCCTTTGGCTTGCCTTTAACTTGTTTTCCTCACTTACTCTTTGTTCACCCTCATTGTACGACCCAACCCCCAAAACCACACACACACAAACAC
>JBAMHV010000006.1:8952100-8979063 GCA_037177535.1 Pseudomugil gertrudae | reverse complement strand
GTGTGCTCTTCCGGGCTCCTCACTTGCTCTTTGTTCACCCTCATTGTGCGACCCCCCCCCCCCCTCCCCCCCCCCCCTCACACACACACACACATATATCCCTTTGTCTTGTCCAGACTTGTTAGGACTGGCTTTCAGATTCCTTTCTCTTGATCTCAGCATGCATTTGGGAACATTTTGTGCAACAGATTGAGTTTTTTTTTCCTTCAGTGACACAGCGCTAACTCGACCTTTATCTAAACGAAGTTGATATTGTAAGCCACGCTTTTGTGCAAAAACAAATCTGCAAATAAGAAACATTTTACAACAGCGGCAGCTATGTGCACGTTTAAGCTTGAGAGTGTTTGATAGTGCATGTCATGCCCCATCTTGTCCAACTATGCTCTCCCACACTTTGAACGAAGGAAGTTAAGCACTTAGTAATCAGCAGTCCAAATGTATTGCAAGTCACAGCTTCATCAGTTCTTTTAGTGGTGGTAAACCCAAAAACCTAAACAGCAAAATTAAGATTTCTAACCGCTGTGTTTGAGCGCTTTACGTCTGCAAAACAGCAGGATTTTCCTTTAAAGTATAGAGCAGAGGCCAGTAGAGGACACCATTTGCCCCCTTCTCATCCTCCCTCCTCTGACCTTTACCACTTGAGGCCCAACTCCGGAAAGACGCAGCTGTGTTTTCTTTATTTGAAGATTTGCCTCATTGGAAATGAACATATACACAAACTGAGCTTCAGGGACAGAACACATATTTTTTGAGGGAAGATTTATTTGTTTTAATGCATGCTGTTGAAACATCATTTCAATTAAATGTCTATATTTGATGTTTTATACACTGCATCAGAAATGAGGGAGAAAACCACCTAAAGTGGTTGTAAAGATACAACAACAGGGATTTTTTTTCTTTTCTACAAACCGCCTTGCTGTATTGTGACAAAACATGTTTACAACTTATTTTTGTGTTAAAGGGCAACACACATAAAGTGAAAGAATAACAAACTCTATGACCAGGTGTTTATCCCCCAATGAGATCACTATTTTCAGGAACTGTGTTTATCTTCTAACAGACAAGTGAAACTCCTACAGCCACGTGTGTGCAAGGATTACTCATAGATGGTAAAAACAGGAAAACCAAAAGCATCTAGCTAGTTCAGCATTTATGCTCCGTCTGTTCCTATACAGTGTCTGCAATCTGAGCACTACCCTTCGACATGCACAAAACAAAAACTCCAGCAAATTACCAGGTGCGAGCTAGCCAATGACTGCAAGTAACCCCTCCACAAACACCCCTGCAGAGATTTTACCTCTTTTTACAACTCACATCCTTTCCAGCCTCTTTAGAGTTGGCACAGAACATCAGTCACCACAGGAGCCGTGGCAAAAAACAAAACATAGAAAAAACAGTTTTTGTTAAGCTTGTTATTGCAAATTAGGAGCACACCAGACACGCACTTTCACACCCATATGCCTCCTGCAATTATTCAAGAGGTGCTTGTATGCACGCAAGCTCATACATACACCCACTGGTCACTTCATTACAAAAGAAATGGAGATTGAGTCTCTCATGGGTAATGTGTGAACTGTGAGGGATGTGAAGGCTCATTTAACTCCACTGTAGCTTTTCAATCTGTGACAAAAGTAGCCGTTAGAGCCAAGTCACCAGCAACAAATGGATTTTTGGCTTTTTCAACAGTCGGCTTGGTGTGAAAACAGATGCATGAAGCAACACTAAGGTGCTCCAACTCTTGTCATAGTAATCAGTGCACTGCAGTTCATCCAACTGCATGGCTTTTCTATCGCATGATTTACTTCCCTTTACAGAGACGGAAAGTCTGGAGTAAGAAAGACAGACGAAATGTGGCAATGCAGTTCTAAGTACAGCAGTGAAAGGAAAACATAGCCAAACACAAGCACAGTGTGCCTGAGTGGACCGGATGCCACTGACTCCTGTACCAAAGACAGATGAAGAAATGTAGGTGTTATGAAATGACAGATAATGATTAATCAGCAGAGGTAAATACGAAAGAAAAATATTGCAACATTAGTTCATTATTAAAAACTGTTGGAAATAATTTATAAAACCATAAATATTTTCATGCTGAAATATTTTCAACAATTAACTGACTGCAAAGCAGTTTTCCCTCCTGTTACTATAGTGATGATAGCTAATGGATGCATGAAAAAGTCTATTCATTTTAAAATGAATCTCCAAACTACAATTTAACATGACTCTTATATAACATGACTGCATGTTTGAATATTGTTTGTTGACATTTTAGCTATGCAAACTTTTTAAACGCAGTGATTGTACTTCAGTCAATTGGTCAGAGAAAATAAATAATTTACTTTTTTATTATAATTTTCATAACATACATGCAGTTTAATTATCCATTTTTATAGTCAGTTTGCAAGATGTTGAGGATGTATTTCACAATAGGCATGGATACAAATGTGTTCTGCTAGCAGTATAAATACTAAAGTCCAGCTTTTTCACATCAAGGCAAAGATAAGCCATCACCTGTAATCCTATACAGCTATATGACAGTGGGGTCTTGTCCAACCCTTCAGGTCCAAAGGAGCTTCCAAATGGCACATTTTTACAGTTTTATCTACCTGAACTATGTTCCTGTACATCACATCTCAGCTTATCTGCTCACATTGTTTTTCTTTCTTTTTATAAAGCTGAGAATGAGCTCAAAATGTATTTACTGCTCACCTCTTCTTTTAACTGAAATGCCAAGTGGGAAACTACAATACAGATATCACCATTTCCAACAGTTTCTCTTTAATGAGGGGTTCTTTCGCCGTTTTTTTTAATTAAAGTATAACGAGCGCTGATCAATAAAGGGGCAGTTACACATCAAGGCCATCGTGTGCATGTTGACCCAGTTTGACGCTTTGCGCCACCTCCTGCAATCAGACAGGCTTATAAAGAGCAGCGCACACATTGGGCTCTAGGGAACTAGATTTTTATTGTCATTTGAGTCGGAAAACAGGTATGTTTCCACATTTTATGTAAGTAAAAACAGAAAAAGGATGTATGGTCACCGTTTTTTAAAGACCTATGGATTTCAGCAAATGTTTGAGGCTATTTAATGGAACATTTTCCACCTTTTTCATATAAGTAGAATGCACAATTAGTTACTGGTAAAAGAATTGAGAAGTACGCTTTAAAATGTTATTTATTGGTCAGATTTTTCCTGTCAGGGACCAAACTGGGCAGGAGCTGTCCAGCCGCTGTGGTGCTGACATGTTTACGCGCAATCTTTAAACAAAAAGAAACTTTTGCAGC
Source organism: Pseudomugil gertrudae (assembly GCA_037177535.1). NCBI lineage: Eukaryota > Metazoa > Chordata > Actinopteri > Atheriniformes > Pseudomugilidae > Pseudomugil > Pseudomugil gertrudae. The sequence goes on along the minus strand of JBAMHV010000006.1, from coordinate 8,975,778 downwards.
CCTCTAATATTAATAGACATAATCTGAATATTTTTCCTCATCAGGGAATCGCAGCCAAGATGAGACTGTACCTTGCAGTTGCCGTGCTGATGCTGGCTTTTATCGCGTACACAGGTAGGTCAGCACCGGATCGCGCCTTTAAAACTTCTCTGTGTTGTTTTAAACATTATCTTGTAAAATCTCGGATGCTTTGACTTGCAGATGCTCAGGAGGAGACCATTGAGCAAAAGTTGGCCAAATTCGGCGAACAACTCGGGGAAATGAGCAAAACCTGGGCCGAGAAAGCCAAGACAACACTTGAGGACATTCACACCAGCGAGTTTGCTGCGAACACCAGGTGGGCGCGCGCATTAACACAGCCTGTTAAACACACTGGTGCAGGCTTTTAACTCAGTGTCGCTGCTTTGTTTTCCACAGGAACTGGTTCACTGAACAGTTTGAGAAGATTAAGACCAAGCTTGGTGAACAGTAACGTGCTTCCTGCCCACCCCAGACAGTACTCTCTCTGTCTGCTGACCTCCATTCTCTGACGGACCATCATGTTGAAGGGGTTGGGGATTATGCTTTGCACAATTAAAACGGTTACATTGCTCAATGTAAAGAGTTATTAGACTGCACTCTTTTATTTTTTGGGGCGAAATGTGAAAAAAGTGCAATAAACGAAACAAAAACAAAGTATTTTTTGATACAAAAAGAGTGCTGTTTAACATCTGTTTTCCATTCAAAGCAAATAAAATGAGAACTCCTGTTCTAACTGAAACAGTCTTTCTGAGTTTGTCATTAATGTGTTTGATATAACTGAATAAGACACAGCTGGTCTGCAACATAGATGTCTGATTTTCTCATTATGTTTGTAGGTTGGCACATTGCACTGCTCAAACTTTCTCAAAAGCACAAATAATATACATTTTTTTAAGAATAATTTCTCACAACAGTTATACAAAGAGAAAAAAACTATGGTTTGATACTGCAGTGGGACATTTACTAGCATTAAGGGCTGAGGAGGTGGCTGCCCCTACAAATAGGAAGAAATATCACAGAAAGCTCTGGTATCAAATCAAAGAATTTAGAAGGATGTTAACACTTTAAAAGCGCTGTATCATGGTACAAGAAAGATTTACCTAAACTTTAAGACATGTTCAAACAAGGAATAAAGTTGGATGATGTCAGGCCAGACATTTCCAGGCAGAACACTGTGTTTAAGGTCAAAGGGCCTTTGTTTTGCCAAAGGGCTGCATGATGCTGGAGTGATTTGAACCATCACGTTACCCAGCATGTGGTACTTGTTGCTGCGTGTTTTCCTTCAGTTCAGCAACCAGCAATGCATCAAGGATCCAGTATCACCAAGTACCTGTTGCAAACCTGACAAGAATTTGATGAATTTAGCAAATTAATTTATTTCTATTTAACTGTAAAAAATGCATGTATTAAAAAATACACCAAATGCAACCAAAGGGCAAAACATGCCATGTTAATTACAAAAGAAGAACAAAATAAAACAAGTTCAATGGAAATTTATGCAGTTTGGGTTGAAATATTAACAGATAAAAAATAAATAACGAATGTAATGAATAAGAAAAATATTGTATTTATTTTAAACTTATGTAGAATGTACAACATAGCAAAGACACATTTATGGCAGTATAGACTCATCATTTGGACATATTTTTGTGCCTCACTGCTTTGTTTTATCTAATGTTTTATTGTACTGAAGCAGAATTTTTAAAGCACCTGAGATCTAAGCAAAACTGGATACCTAAAACTGCTCATGTGAGAAATTCCATCTATCTTTCCATCCTGTTTACATACCACTTAATTTAATTCAGGTTCATGGGTGATAAATACATGGTGATTCAATCAACACTAAGTCTGACGACTTTTCTGAGATACTAGCAAGCAGCAACTAATCAATAATCATTTTTTTTGTGTTAATCGCAGGTATCAAAGGGCAGATGCCAACTTGGTTGCTTTTTGGTATGTCACAACTGTTGGGATAAAGTCAGTGTTTATAATGGGTAAATAATTGATCAGCTGTCCTAGTTCAATGAAATCTGTTTCAGTGGGGAGAACAGAATGAAGGTCAGCAGCTTGTGCACAAAGGCCACAAAATTATCCCACTGCACCAGCTGTCTGTGCAGAAATTACTGTCAGATCATATTCACTTAGATGTAAAAATAATTAGTTTCATCTTTGTTAGCAATATTAGCAAGTCAATTAAACTACCGCAGCTTTTTTACATTGAACTTTGTGATTCAGTGTAGCATTTTGCTCTAAAAACCGTGTGCAGAAGTAACAACAATGAAACTAAACAGAAAAATACAGAACAGCTTCCTCTAAAGTGAGGCTCTGCTCTGTCTAAAACAGTTTATAAAAAGAAGATTGTGATTTTTTTTAATAAGTAGGATTCACTGTAGGGTTGTAAAATTGCCTATATTGCTTTTTACTAGCTCTACCTTAAAACCAAACAAAATCTTGGTCCAGTCGGATTAAACAGCTGAGATTTAAGGTTTCAGAGTACTTGTTATATTGTAAGGAAACCTAACCTCGACAGTTGTTTCCACGAGGAACAAATAGTGTGAAAAGTCTTCAGCTACTGACAAGATCAAATAGATTTTGTGGTGGACTTTGGCCGTAGGTGCTTGACTAAAAGTGTTTATCTGTTTGAACCCAGTCTTTTCTAAAACACACATCTCTACTTTGAGACTTTGACTGATCTGTACACATTTCAGAACCAACCAAACAGGGTGAGATATCAAAAACCAAAGGGCGCCTGAACAGTTATTGAACTCAGCTAATGTTGATCTTGAATAGATATCAATAGTTCAGAACCTGGTGATGTTTTACTTAAGCTAGCATTTAAGTTACAATAGATTAGATACCACAAGCTGCTTTAGATGGATGATAGCTTCATGTCAGAGAAAACTTACTGCTACTAATGTCAGAACTGTTTGTGGATTTAGTTGAACATTCATGTGTATTATCGTCATTGTTTATCAAAACACATTAGTCTGACAAAGGGTTGAAACATTAAATCCATATTTTAGCACAGAGTGGCAGGTTGTTGCAGACTCTGCTGTTGGGCAGAATAACATGTAGAAAAACCACAGGATCAATGATCATCCGATCAGGATCAACGTACACACTGTTGTAGTCACCAAATACAAATAAAGTGGACTGATAAGTTGTGGTTCATTTAACTTCTGTTGACCAGAGCCAGAGGAAATGGTAAAAAAACAAACAAAAAAAAAAAACTAAACTTTTTGTTTATTTTAAACTGTTTTTGGGATGTTAAACCAATAGTTCAGACTTTAAATCTGTAATTTTATGGCACACACTTCGATAATACTAATAACTAATATTACTTATAATAATACATTTTATTTATAAAGCACATTTTATTACACTCAATGATGCATTCTGTTACTTTTCACTGTTGAAACAAGACAAAAATCAATTTATCTTAAAATGATGTATTGTATTAAAAGTACATAGTATTTCAACGAATTTAGCATGAACACTGTGTGGTTGTGTTTCAACTCTTTTAATCAGATGCATATGAAGGCACTTGGATTCTTTCTCATCTTGCTAATGGAAGGTATGGCTTCATTAATAATCGTTTACATATTTCTGAGCTCGAGTCTTTGCTGTATTCATTGGACAAGCCTCCTCCTCTGCAGCATGTTTACCAGCTTCGGCACAGACACCAAGCCCAGAAGAATTGGATTCTCCAGGAATTTTGCAGAGATTACATGAGAAAGCCAGGTATTTTATTTATGCATGATGCTGATGATTTCAAAACTTACTGGTCCTCACAAGCACTGATATTAATATGTTTTTATTTTTTTGTAACCTGTAGTGTTTATTAGCTTGAACCTTGTTGTGATTTTGCATGTGCTCAATACTTTATCTTTGGGTTTAGAAATGTCAGAATGAAAATCCAGGATGGTGTGGGGGTGGTGGTCGGCTTTGCTGGCGCTTACTATGAAGACCACATCCAACCAGTGGCTGACAGCTACATTGAGTGGGCCTCCAATGTTAGAAACACAGTGTGGGAGAAGATAAAAGTGACCGCTGGCAACTGAAGGTCCTTATGCAAACAGCCCAGCTCACTGAGTCTCATACCGTTCAGTTCTTACTGCTCAATGTTTGTCAATGGGCTTTGCTAATTATGAAAAATAAAGAATCGCAATTAAACTTCATGTCGCAGTTCTTTTTGTAGATCTTAAGCAAGTAAAGTTGTCATGTTGACACAAGCTGATTTTTGTTGAATGTTTCTGTATTACATTTAGACACATGAACGAAGCTGAAAAGTTTCCACAGATGGTTTAGACAGGTTTAGTCTGATTGACCATTTGACCCAAATCTCCAAGCTGTTAAAAAATGCTGATTAGAAAGAATTCATTGACTTATCTTTATCGCATCAAAGCAGGTAACTTAACGTGAACTGATTAAGGGTTCTTCTTTATAGCCGTGTGACCGGTATTACATACATGCATAATGGCACGTTAACACCCTGCTGTATCAGGAGGGCTGTGTGTTACTCGCCATATGAATACAGATCAATTTACATTTCAGAAAAATTGCACAACCGCTTCCATATTTCCACATGTAATGCACCCTGGACTTTGTTTAGGTGAAAGAGTATGTGTGTGTGCAAGCAAGCATGTGTGTGTATGGTCATCAGATGACGTTTGTTTGCAGTCCCCCCCTATATCATCCTGTCCAGATGTGAGCTCCGAGTTACAGACAACTCACTCCCAGAGAAGACTGTCACTTCTTGGATCTGTACATCCAGCACACCCGCAGGTAATCACTCCGGTTGATGCCTTAGGATAGACTTTGTTTAAAACACTTTTCCTAAAATATTTAGATTTTTTCTTTTAAAGCCTGAATTATTTTGTTGTCTGTTATTTCAGAGATGAACGCAAAAGTTGTCGTGGCACTGGTCCTTGCTTTGCAGGGTAAGGCAGCATAATAATGCTGGTTTAATAACTGTGTACTGCATAAATGTGTGCATAGATTTGGTTTATAACAAAGCTTTCTAACCCAAGACTATAAAGAGTTATATTAGGGAACTGAAATTGATTTAAATCATTTATATTGATTAAAATATGTCAATTGTTTGTTGTAAAAAAAAAAAACCTGATCGTCTATCCTTCTAATGTATTTGTTTAGCAACAATTTTCACTACTGTGGTTGACATGTAAGATGAATGCTGTATTTAAACATTACCTACCCATAATTGTGAAATGAAACATTTTGGCTAATTGTCTGAGCAGATTTTCTCTGACTTTAGGACTCAGTTACCCATAGACCCAATCAAGTTTACATAACACTGGTTCTAACATGAAAGTCCTCTCCTTGTCTCAATCCAGTCTCTATGAGCCTGTGCGAAATTCCTGCTCCATCCCAGGAACTTGTTGACAAATATGAGGCAATGAAATCTACATTCTACAAGAGACTGCTGGTCGCTTACAACAAGATGCAGGCTGCCGTTGGTGGCAGTGCACATGGAGAGAATGCCAAGCAGTTCATTGATTCCATGCAGGACAAGCCTGAACTGCAAGCTATTGTCAAGGTTGCCAGGTGAGATGAAAGCACTCCAAGCATTTACAAAATTATTCTTACAAACATGATTACAGTTGTTTTTGTTTTCTTACATGACCCATACAGTTATTCATGTTATCTTGGTTGATTCATAATGGTCAAATTTTTTTTTTTTCCTTTTCTGTGCAGCGCTGTGGGTTCAGAAGCAGCTCCCATAGTAGACAAGGCTCGTACATCACTGCTGGGTTTGTACGAACAATACCTGCGCCCCCATGTTGGCACTGGCCTGAGCAACACCATTGACCACATCAAGGTCTTCCTGGACCAGGTCATGCCCGCTGAGTAAAGAAGACTGACCGACCACTTATCAGAAGCCTGTAATAGATGATAACTCATAGAATTGTTACCAGTTTAGGCTGAGAAGAGCAATGCAAAACATATTCTGTCTATCTTTCTAAATCAAAGTCTTTGCCAAAGCATGCAGAGTTACAAGCATGGCAAACATGTAAACACCTTCGATGCAAGCTCTGCATGTACAGTATTATGTGTTTGAAACACTAACAAAAGTTCTGTGTGACTGTGTAAGTATGTGTGTGTTCAATAAAATGGACTGAAATATATTTGAAAAGTGCCTCTTCATCAATAAAATGAACTTTACTTATATAATTTGTACAATTTTGTACCAAAAATGACCCTACTAAATATTACTGGTTCAGAAAGACATAAGACACATTCAATGCAATCAAATTCAAATAAACTTTATTTGTATAACGCCACTTCATGACAATGTCATCTCAGAGAGCTTCACAGACATATAATAATTAAATTCTAATTGTGTTAGGGTTAGGGGAGTTAGGGTTGTGATGAGTTACACATCATTCACTTTACTATATAAGATTTTTTATACTCTCTGTGTTTCACAGAAAGAGTTTCACCATTAACTGGAAATGTAAGCAATCACAGTTAAAGGTATTTGTAGCAATTTGTGCTATGACCACAACAATACAACATGCAAGTGAATTTAACCTTTGTGCCCCAAAATGAATGAAATAAATCAGCTGCAGCCTGAGTTAAAATGCATTTCATAAGCATCATGGATTATTACTTTTAATTTATTTGGTTGGACTGAAGTATTGAAACTAACTGCAGCTTAATCATGCTGAAACTTCATTTATTTAGTTAGCAGGTCCAGTCTGTTAAATGACGGTGTATTATGTAACAGCATCAGGAGACCTTTGACTCTGTCCTTTAGACAAACCAGTAATCATGACTGTTTGTTGAGTTTTAAGTTAGACAGCAAATGACTTATTTTGCAAGAATACAACAAATGAGACCAATCAAACTGGCATCAATCAAACTAGCATTAGATTTCAGAATAGTGTGCTACTGTTTCTTTGCATTGATGGTGACAAAATGCAGTGTAAGGTTAATCTTTAGCGTAAGTTGAGATCCCAACTGAGGCAAGTTGTCAGCTGGGTGAGTGAAAACCACAAGCTCTCGAACAGTTCGGACCCTGCTGCTGCCCACAGCTGTACTCAAACTGACCCAAGGTCCGGGGTCATAAGCAACGTGACATGTGAGGCTCCATCACATGATTGGCTGCAATGTTTGCTTCGGCCCGAATTGACATGTTCTACTATTTGGCCTCATGGAAACATTTTTTTCCATAGAACAAATGCAACAGCTTTCACTAAGCATACTATTAATAATAATAATAATAATAATAACAAAAACAATACATATTAGTATTATAAATATTATTATTATACACTTTATTTTTAAGCACATTTTTAAGGACACTTGACAATTAAAATAAATAAATTAAAGTAAACAAATTCAATACAAGAAGATAATAAAACAAGCAAAAAGCAAAATAAACAATAAGATAAAAACAGTTAAAAGCAAGAAAAATAGCAGTTCAGAGATTGTTGGCAAATTTGAACACATGTTCAGGGCAAGTTTGAAAAAGAGAGTGGAGAGGTCGTCACTGGAAACAATATACTTTATTAAAGTCCCATGTCAACTAAACTAAACTGAATTTTTTCTGTGATATTTGTTCTTTGAAATGATTTGCTGAAACTTACAAAATTACCCACACTAGAAAATTGTGAGCAGAAATTAGTATTCTGTGATAAGCAAGAACAATAAGTAAGCATTAACTAGATCCAAAATATTTGCTCTTGGTGTATATTTACAGCCTCAGGGCCACAACGGCAAAACAAGCAGTAAACAACTATTTTGAGTTAGTGTTCGTTATATAAAATAAAATAAATAAAGGTTACCTGAGGCAAAAATATTTATATGCTGTATGCTTTTCATATAAAAGTGGACAGACATTACCCTCCGCCCTCTATAATCCCCTAAAATTATTAGGAGCAAGAGTGTACTGTTTTATGATTTATCCTACCCAGCGAAAACGTTACATAACCTGACTCGGCACGGATGACGTGTTCACCACACAGTAGACTTAGGACCATCTTAATAGGACTTAGGACCATTGTGGTGTCTCATGAACACATCAGCTTTGTTATGCAAGCAACAAGAGCCTGCTCATGGATGTGTGAGAGAGTGCTGCGTCAGAAAAAACCCTGATCTAATCTAATGAGGAGTAACTGACTGAGACATTTGCTGAATGAAACATACCTTCACTCACTGTCTTTGTAAACCTGGATCTGACAGCACTTGTCTCATAGACATAAAAAGTCCTATTTGTATGAAGTCACAATATCTTCTTTATCAAGAAGCAGTGACACACTTCTCCTGCAAGCAGACATCAGACAGCCATACAGGTTTATCTCCCACAGAGTGCACTTTGGCTCGGAGAGCGACAAGTCAACACATTTACACTCCTATATAAACAGCTCAGGCCAGCAGTGACTCTTACTCTGTTTTCTTTTCACAGACATTTCTGGAGAGGAATACAGTGAGTACAAAACTTTTGCTTCATTGTGTGAATGAATTTGAGTGCCAGGAGTTTTGAAAACAACTATTTGTTGCATATAGCTTGAAGAAATGCTGATAGTTGTAATTTATTTTGATGGTAAAGAGATTAAGCAGAACTACAACAAAGACAATAATCTGTTTTCATGTCAGAAAAAAGTAGAAAGAAAGGTCCTATTAGGATGGTTAATACCATGCAAATGCCTCGGCAGTGTCTTAGTGGAGAACTCTATGACAATGTCTCTCCCTGGTGGATAAAAATGGCTAAGGTTTATGCGTCTCTGATCTTTTTCCATTCACAGATCTGCAACACCATGAATAAGCTGCTTGTCATTTCTGTGCTTGTTGCACTCTTCACTCTCAGTAAGTTTATTAACATAAAAATGTTGGCTTAAATTATAGTGGAAAACTGATTAACAAGTTGGCGATAAAAAGCACTAAAAGATGTGCATGAATTATTAGGTGAATTAGTTTTATTTGTTTCTAAAATCAGACTAGTTACTTCTGTTAACTTGCAGACTGTGAAAGAGACTTGTGTAAATAAGAGATGATCAAATGAGAGATTAGTTATGAAAGATCATTTCTAACATATTGTATTGAACCCTGTAACTCTGTTTAAGTTTGAGGAAAAGTAAGAAAACATCTGCATTTGCTGAATTGGAAGTCATGTATCCTCACTGTTTTGTAAGTTATTTAAAACATTTGTTTTTGTGCAGGTGCCGAAAGTTTCCGTATGCCGAGGCAGGCCGATGAGGAGATAGGGACTCTGACCAAGATCACAGATGCTGTCAAATCCTACTACGATGATGCAGTCAACTCTCTCAGTGGATACGTGGATAGCATCAAGGGCCTGAAGCTGGAGGAGAAAGCAAAGTATGTGACTGGAAATGCAGATTTATTATTGCAGCATGATAATAAGTCAGAGTTTATATCCTTTCCTTTTTGTGTGCTCTGTGTCTACAGGAATCTCTACACTGACACCACCACAGTTATGAGCACCTACGCCGGCATTGCGCAAGATCAGCTTTATCATATCTTTTACCATCCCCATTAAAACAACAAGAACAAGAAAATAAACTGATTATGACCTCTGCCATCACTTCTAACAACATAAGAATGCTCAACCTGCACATGACCTGCCCAAACATTATTTGATATTTTTAACTTATTATTTTACCACACAGAGGCCAAAATGTCAGAGAGCATCTTCACATGTAATAGACACGGTGCTTTTTGTGACAGGGTCATAACACCTGTGATAACCATCCAGTGAAGATAGTGATCCCTTGAAAAAACAACTAACTGCTTGCCCAAAGAAGCTGCGTGGAAACAATGGCATCATCTGGTCATAGATGCCTGAATTTAGAGCAAGAAAACATTTAAATGCAGAGATAATGTTATGGAAAAACACCAGTTGTAATGTACCCCCCCCCCCTTCCTTCTCTTTGCCATTAAACCTCTGAATGAATTGAAATATTTGTGTCATATCTTGAAATAAAATATTTATACAAAAAAGGTGGTACCTGCAGTTGATTCATGACAACCTAACATATTATTTGAGAGGATTCCAGCCTGTTTATGAAAAACAAAAATCATCTTGTACCTCAGTTGTGCTTAGAAATACTATATAATAATACATAAATATTTTATATGTACACAAATCTAGAATGAGACACTAGAGTTTCACAGGCCGAGGCAGCACCAGAACAGACTTCTGTTGCAGTTAATAATGGATGAACAGAAGCATGTTGAGGGTGCAGAGAAACTGACCGACATGAATCAACAATAAAGACTGTAATATTTGTTTCACCAAGTCTGATAGTCCTGATGCAAAAAGACTGTGATTTCTAACTGATGCATAAACAATAGCTCTCTGAATCCGAAGCTGCAGCCTGACAAACAAAGGAGAAAAATCTCCTTTTGAGTATCACCCTGTGTTTTTTTCAAAAGATATATCCTGCTGAGAGTACAGTGCAGATGTGTGAGTTCGTACAACTGACCACATTATGTAAGGCCCACAATGATCCACTTCTGTGTTTGGTTACAGAGTGTGTTTGTCTTCAGAATAACCTTTTCTCAACATGAATTAGAACAGCAAATGTGTTTTACAACAGCAGGTCTCCTCAAGTTTGTGTAGAAAATTTCCCTTGATCTTTAGATCTGTTAGAAACAGGAAACAGGAATAAACCAAATATTCAGAGTTTTCATATTAATCTAAGTTTGAATAACTTCTGCTGATGTATTATATTTATCAGTTAGATGTTTGTGTTTGCAATACGGGCACCAATTTGAACGTGTTGAAATAGTGGATGCAACATTAGTGTCTTTTACACATTTACTGAAGTCTCCAAAGGAAAATCAAACATCTAAGAACCAGAAGTAGTAATAGTTCTTCCTCCTAAAGTCTTAAAGTCATGGTTTGGAGATATTCAATAAATAAAATGTCCAGAAAGCTAATAAGCCATATTCAAACCGTGGGTCTGTTTTCTGCTGCCAGGACAGTTCTTTGAGAAATGGTCACAGTTATTCTGCAGGTTCTGTGGCACGTTGGCAGCAGGTTCTTTGGGTCCTGTGTGTTTGAATGTGGCATCCAAGTGTTCCAGCTTATCATGTGGATGTTCAGTCTAAACTATAAGCTATAAACCGTGCAATGCATCCTGCATGGGTGTTTTATGGTGCTATTTCACTTCAATCCCTTGTCATTCATGGAGATGACAGGTGGAGGGTAAGCTACAAGTGGATGCCAGAGCCCTGACCACAGCATTGTGAAATGATCAGCAATATTTTTTTTACTTGAACTGATAGTTTAACATTTTTCCCTGATATCAAAATCAGTCAATGTTTTTCAGTTAAGAGAAACAGAATGAATATTGATCAGTTATGTGGGATTTGGTTACTTTAGAAATTTGTTCTGAATTCATTAAAAAAAAAGGTTAAAAAATACTTTTTAGAGACTTGAATAGAAAAAAAATGTAATTAGGTTGCATTTTTGACTTCCTACAAGTTGTTGTTTATTTTAAGCTTTTAAAATAACATCATAGTAAAATATTAACTTTATAACGGGATGAGGGAATTTCTTTCCAACTGATATTACTTCTGGAAATCCCAGCTCACAACGGGCAAGAGGATCTCTCAGTCACGTTTTTCATATGTGTTGACTGAATTTCTAAATGCTATGTTGCACCGGATGGTGAGGTTTATTACACGGGGATTTCATATATGAGACCAAACAAGTTTTTTTTTAGGTGGATTCCCCGGTGTTATAGGAGCAATTGACTGCACCCATGTGCAGCTTGTGCATCCCGCAAACTCTGAGCATATAGAAACCGAAAACACAGCCATTCATTGAACGTGCAGTGCGTTTGTGATGCATTTGGCATCATAACCAACGTTGTGGTAAAATATCAATCAAGAACATTTCAAAGTTAAGCAAATCAAGATTTGTAAAGAAAATATAATCCTGCTGTTCCTAAATCATATACACATTATCAAATGACATGTGCACAAAAACATATGAAATTACTTTGCTGTAGCTCTTTGAAAAGTTTGTTGGCTTCTTCCATCAACACCTCTAATTCCATTGGATCAAACTTATACTTTCGCTTGCGGTTATGTGAGGTCGTCATGATGTAAACCATGACACACGCTAAATCCTCATTTAAATAGGCGTGTCTCCGACACTTTGCACCCGCTGTCATTTGCGTCAGCAATCTTAGTAGATCACGTACTAACCACGGTCCCGCCCCACACACTAAATTCTAGACTCCACACGCTAATTAGTACACGCAAATTGATTTGGCCCTTAGGACGTCCAAATCAATAACAAATGTGTTCAATAAAGCCAACAGAATCTGTAACCTGAAGGGATCTTGCTTATCTTCACATAATGAAAGACAATAAACTAACTCAGAACTAAAAAAGTGCACCTCAAACTGATGATGCAGTATAGACTATCTGTCTTAAAACTGGCTTCTTTATTGTTGTGATGAAAAGCAGAAAAAGTAACAGGAAATGAGGTGTGCCACTCTGATATAACAAACCATAAACCGAAGGTGTTTAGACTGAGCGGGAAATGATGCTTAAGTGCAAGTTGTCTGTTCCTCTCATTGTCCTTCTAAATGTTTGCAGGTATAAAAAAGACAGATCAGATTGCCTACAGTAGAGTCTTGCAGGAAGAACACGGAAACAAGATGAAACTTCTTCTGCTGGTTTCTTTAGGGCTCACTGGTAAGTACTTACTATATTGTGTCTAAAACAGATTAAAATTACAGCAATGATTTGCGTTTTCTCTTTGATCTTGTGGGTTTTAGGAGCATCTCCCCTGCAGGTTGAGAGGGAATGCCAACCTCACTCATGGCATGTCAGGCTGCATGGCAAAGGAGTGCATTGTAGTGGAGCGCTCATCAATGAATGGTGGATCGTAACTTCCTTTGACTGTACAGTCAAGTAGGTATTATAAAAGCAAACAGGGCACAGGAAATCATTTTATTGTGATTTTTGTATGCTTTAATCAAGTGCTGCCGCCTTTTAAAATGCTGGTCTGCATGTAGCTGCTTCACAGTTTCACTCAATTTTCCAGAAGGAATTAAAATCCTGGATGTGATGTAATTATATACAGCCTATGGGTGTAATTTGTCCTGTCAAAAAAAAAGTATGTTTCTCGGCTATTCTACTGCACAGTTTGTTATTGCACTGCCAGAAGAATACAGTTTTACTAAACATGACTAAATCAAATAGCTTAGCCCGTCATCTATTTCAGCTTTGTCAGTGTTTAACTCTGTTGCTGACTCCTGAATTTTTTCATCAACATTCTCTTCATGTCTGATTAAAACATATTGTTCTTTGGTCAGTGATGTGTTTCTACTTGCGGCTGGACAGATAAATTAATTTCAGTCTCTCTGTCCTTTGCAGATCCTTCAGTACTTCTCTTGGGGAACATGACAAAACTATGGAGGAAGGCACAGAGCAGCACATTTATGTTTCTAATGTGACAGCCCCTACCGCTCATCTTTCCACAGCCTCACCATGGTACGCCTGGCCAAACCTGCCCACTTCAACCTGTATGTGGAACCTATTCCCCTGCCCTGTCCACAGCCTGGAGAGACCTGCTCTGTCAGTGGCTGGGCTCCACCATTGCAAATCAGTGTAAGTGGATTTATACATAGAACCGTGGATTTCACAGCTCATTAACTTGTCATCAAGCTGGAATATGTACAGAGCTGCATGTCTGCTCATGATTTCAATATCTAGTCCTTAAACATTTCCTGTCTTTCAAAATTTGTTGGCTAGTTGTCCTGATGTCCATCAAAACCCCCATTTTACAATATTGCACACAAAAGACAATGTACCCAAGTTGTGATTTAGTAGCCATTTAATTTACAGGACTAAGTGACTGGCAGACATGACTGATGGTGGCATTGCTAGCTGCAAAAAGACATTAAATAGTGAGCACTTAGATGAAAAAATTACACTACTTTCATTTGATTTGTTACTTCAGTAAATGGCTCCTTGTTAATTTAAGAGAATATACGTTTTCCCAAAGAGTGTGATAAATGTAGGTATGCTAGTTTAATAGTTTGACTGTGATTTGATTATGAGATAAGAGCTTGAAATTGATAGTCTCAGTGGTTCACAGCCTCATCCTACACTCATTTGTAATATCTAGTTTTAAGACAGTGACAGAGAAAAACAGAAAACACTCTGACCCTTTTCAAGACTAACACCGCTTGTCTAAATTTTTGCAGAGTAGCTGCAACAAACAATAATTAAAGCAATATAAACAGTTATTTCCAAAACCAGCCATGAAATTACAAGTCATATCTCACTATATTTTTCAGTAGAAGTATACAGCAGGTAGTGCATTTATTCACTTTCTCGGGAAAAGAAAGGCTGACTCATATTTGTCTTGTTAGGATGAAGTGGAAGATGGCAAGCAGTTAGCTTAGCTTAGCATTTTAGTCTTAAATTCCCCCCAAAACCAGCTCATTTTGTTCTGTTGAAATACTGCAAATTATTTAAAGCTTTATTGGGACTCGGGAATAACCTGAGGTCCTTCACTAATGAAGTTATATAAATGTGTGAAGCCTTCCATATCAAAAGTTTGCCTGTTAATGCTGTTTACAAATGCAGCTTAAATCCACCTTAATACCCTCTGGAGGAAAAACACAGAGTACCCCAAGGATCTAGGAGCAGCAGCGCCATCGGTGTACCGTTTAGCTCTGAACACGGATGCTTTATTATCTTCTGTTTGACTCGGGGAAGCGCTGGACTCATCAGCAGGTGGAAATATATTTCCTGTGAAGCTCATTAATACTCAGGCCACCACAGCTCTAACAGAGCATTGCTGTTCTATTCTAATCACGGCCTGCTTTAATCAGTTTCTAATTGCCTGCCAAAATTCCCAGTCAGTGTCCAAGACAAATTAAAACAGGTACACCTTGAAAATAGTATTTACTCTTGGTTTAGAGCTCATGCTCCAGTGAAAGAAGTGGCAGTGCAAAAAAAAGAAAATAATCCATCAATCTCCCAAGTAGAGAGAAGATTTATTTAAATAACTAAATAAGAAATGAAATAAGAAGAAGTCTGATAATTGATACTGTTTTAGGAAAAGATCTTGCAGACTTGGTCGCAGTGACATGGCAGCATAAGGTTTATTGGAACAATATACAGACAGACAAAGCCAGCTCATGGTGGTGCAACGTGCATCTCTCACTTATATAGTGCCTTCCATCCAATGAGGGTTACTCTATTTCGGACACCCCCAGCATCCTCTTACATTCACCTTACATGGTACATCAATGCTTGCTTACTAGTGATTACACAATGTCATGAGCCCTGCTGAAATGCCATACTATATTCTTAGATCCACCTGTTGCAGAGGGAACTTGCAGAGAGAACCAGTAAATGCAGATGTATCAACTTGTATTATCTTAATTTCCCTACAATCATGGTGTTATTACAAAGATTTTCTCATAGAGGTGCAATGTGTAAATGATTTGATGAATTCAGGTGACTGAATAACAAACATCCGCTTTCCTCTTCAAAACAGATGAGCCCTCTCCATGCCTGAAGTGTATAACTGTGCCAGTTGTGGATGATCCGATGTGCATGAACACCTTTCCTCCATTTGTACACTGGAGCATGGGCATGGTCTGTGCTGGTCAAGCAAACACAGATAACTGCCTGGTGAGTTTGGATGCAAACCAAAGAAACTAAAACGCATTAGGTTTTTTTTTTTTATGTACTTTCTGTAATCCGAAGATTTTCATTGCAACATACACAACTGTGAAGTTCCCTATTCTGTTCCGTGCTTGCAGGCTGACAGGAGCAGTGTGATGGTGTGTGATGGCCAGCTACAAGGTGTAACATGGTTCCCCCTTGGTTGCGAGAACTCATCTCACCCAACAGTTTACACCAAGCTCTGCCAGTACAACAACTGGATCAACACAGTAATGAACAACTTCACACCAACAACAACTCGACAAACAAAAAACAAGCGGAAAGCCACAAGGGAAAAAGGAACACTGTTATAGAAGTTGCTTATCATCATTCTGCATCATTCTAATTGTTTGGAAGTGAAAACTTTGTTAGCTGAGTTAGTAAAATAAACTCTAAACTGTACCAGTACATTAGCATGTCCATAATCTTTTTTTTAACTCAATGGAAGTAATCCCATGTGTGTTCTTGTTAATGGTTAACATAGCAGAGATGTTTAAACAGTTCATTTTATAATCGGTAGTAGCCTGAGACCTTTTCTTTTTTCTCAGCAGTTTCTACAGCTGGTTAATAACTGCTAAAAGCTTTTGTGTATAAACAAGATGAACAATAAAGTAGCGCTCCTTTGTCAGCTCCTGGATTAAAGGGCGGTAATATTATGTGCTGGAAATTTCTTTGGTGGAGTAAAGAATTATAAAGAATTATAAAACTCAGTTGTGTTCTAGTCTTCATTGCAAGTCAGATGTTCAGAATACAGATGCACCTCAGTGCATGCAGAGAGATCTCTCTTGCACAAAAGAAAGTTCCAGTATACATAGATTCTCAAAAGCAGAAGTAAGGCTTCAAAATTAGAAGTAGGATAAGTAAAAGTCCAAGAGTGCACTTTTGGCCGCTTGTGACCCAGACCTAATGGTCACAAGGCTGCAGTGACTCACTATCATGCTGTCGTTCCAAACAGGAACTAAACAAAACCCAGTTTCAGTCAACAGGTCATGAGTTTTTGAACACATCTTATTAGGTTGTGATCAGAAATGATCTGAGTAAAAGTTAACAAATGCATGACCTATAAATTCCACTACATATTGCCCTACCCAAAGTGTGGATTATGTTCAAATTTCCACGCCAACTAAGTATATCAGAATATTTGCTTATGGCAGCTCTACTCAAAATGATTATATTTAACATATATTACAATGGATCAAGTGAGATTATAGTAGGGAATGTCAAAAATGTGGTTGATAGTGAGAAACATTCAAAGAATTATCACTTGATTTTTAAGTAATTATCATTTTAGTGGGGATTTGAACCTGTTTCTGTTTGTTCATCCAGCCCACAAAGGTCACATTTTGAATATTTTTCTCATTAGCAAGGTTATAGATTGCTGCATAGCATATGTTGTCATGGAAATAAAAAATCTGCTGCTCAATAAAAGAATGTGGCATTAACTGGACAACCTCTAATGACAAGGAGATTAAGCAGTATGTAAAGGTAACAGCTGACATCTAGATAGTCCCTTTAGAGCTTAATTAAAAGTCAGTGTCTGACTTCCCATTCATTATGTGACCATTATGTGCCAGATACATTATTTGCTGATATTTCATTTAGTGGCTTGGGAAGAAGCAACTGTTTGCATGCATAAATAAAACTGACAATATTATTTACAGTGTGCTTTGGATTACTTGCCAAGAATAGGTATACTTGACTTAAGTGCCATGATTCTATTTGGTGGATTGGAAAATAGTGGTTTGTGTCATTTAAATGGATCTGATAGGTTAATTAACCAAAAGGCCATTACTATGCACAGTTTTTGCACTTTGCAGACGCTGCTCTAAATCTAAAAATTTCTTTAAAAAACGTTTTATTGTGTTTTCTTTTACTGCCATTGTTCTAATTTTACTCTGCCCCTAATCTAAATATTTCACTTCTATGTTCAGCAATTTGTTGTAACTACTATTGTGTTAAAGTACTTTTTAAATAAAGTTGAGTGGAGTTTGGTAAATGTGTTTGGTTTGGGCTGAATTTGTGCCACAGTGCTGTCTAGGTGTAGCTTCTTGTTTTTTGTTTGTTGTTGTTTTTTGTTTGTTTTTTTTTTTGCACAAAATTGGTATTTTGGATTTGTTTGAATGAAAACCAGTGCCCTGATTGATATACTTAACACTAAGACTAAAACGTCAAACAAACTTGAATCTCAATAAGTTCAGTTTGGCAATTTCACAGCTTGCTGAAGGATAAGCAATAATCCGATCAGTCACCACTAGAGGGAAGTAAAGCCCAACAATACAGTCACAAAGAAAGATCTAGATAAGACCGTTTGGACAGGTGACCCAAATTCTGTTTTTCAAAGTTCTGTCTGAACTCTGCAAACACATCGAAATATTTGCAAAAAATGCAACAACAATAAACACATATGTGTGATTTAACATTACTAAGACAAAAAGGAACTGGAGAACACATGGGAGAAGTCAAAGGCACACACACACACACACACACACCCTGAGACAAAAAAAAATCAAATATACAAACACACACACACACACACACACACTTACTTGCAAAATGACTGACAGCTGTGTCCATAATCACCCAAACATAGGGGCCATTCCGCCATCTGTTCTCTTCCACTTTGTACCCCCCTCGCCTCCTTTTTTTCTCACTTCAGTGGGAGACAGAAGGCAAACTGAGGGGCTGACTTTGGTAGTCAGGATGTCACCATAAAAAGCAGTGTGATATTAATTGGTTTGGTGTTTGAAGCTTCTGAGTTTGCTTTTTATCCTTCTCTCTGGAAAACTATAGTTCATATAACAGAGAGCAGTTACTGGGAGCTAAGTTTCAATCACAGAGGTAGTAATTATAATATTTTACAGCAGCAACAATACAATCTCAGATGCTTCTTCATATATTTATAATCAGTTTATAATTGGTAAATCTTCTGGAACCTTTCCTTATATAATTTGTGTATCTCTTTTGTTTGTTAAATATATTTTGTGAATCAATGATTGTCAGTCTAAACTTTACACATGAAACAACGGAAAGCTTGTAAAACTTCTTTCCCATTTAGGGCGTGGCTCAGACATTTACCATTCGGCTGCAAAGATTTACAACATTTCTGCATCAAGGTAATTCTACATGAACATTCTGGTACTTGAAACTGATCTATGAAACTAATACATTGGCCCTGTGATGGACTGGCGACCTGTCCAGGGTGAGTCCCACCTCTCGCCCAATGATTGCTAGGATTGGCTCCAACAGATGGATGGATGGATCAACCATTGTGAAGAGATGGGATGAGCTAAACATAAAGTAAAGAGCGATCAACATTTTGTCTTCACTCTGTTCTGACAGTTTGTCGTGGAAATATTCAGTGGCTTTTGGATATTGTCAACACTTTTCTTTTTCTTATTTGCATCCAGAGGGTTGGGGGCTGGAACAGGGTAGCTTATTATGGCATTGCAGTATCAATAATGTGTACACATTGGAAAAGAGTTGGAGATGTAATGTTTAGTTCTTTAATTTAAACCTTTGTCATTGTTGAGTTTAAGAGGGATGCTGGATTCTGATCCTAAAATGAAAGACAGACAAAAAAAGTACAAATGTTGACCTCATTATGATGCTCGTTATAAACATTAAGGCCATTCGGATAAAGCAGCACTATGAAAGATTCACTTATTAATCTCATTCAGTAAGTCAGTAGCTCTGACTTACCTAAAAATTAGACAAGTTGATTTATTTATTTAGAATTAGCTTCTTGTATGATGTTACAAACTGCAGGATTAAAAAAAATTAAAGAAAAAAATCAACTGTAAAATTTAGCATTGTTAACGCAACATTAAATAACTTTCCAAACTCATTTGATGGTGCACTGACTTTCATTGTGCATTTTACTGAAGCTATCATCAAGCTGCAGCATCTCAAAGATGCAAACCAGTTTTTTCAAGACCTGAGCTTTTTGTGCGTACTACATGATGCTGTATCACATGCCAGCAACTGCATATCGATGCATTGGTTGTTTTGAGCACACTTCATGGCTGATATGAAAAATAATCCCTAAAGGAATTTATAGAAGGAAGTGAGATAAAGAACAAAAGTGATAGACCAAGCAATAAAAAGAGTAAACAAAAGTCAATATTTCTGCAGGAGTTACATTTATCGTTTTTACCTTTAACTCAGAATATAATGGACAATGGCATTCAGAGGTTGCACATCCACTAATTTATCTGAGTGACATTCTAGGAACATCTGTCTCATGTTTATCTTAACTTATCTTTATTAATAGCAGCTAGCTCTTCTTTCTTTCCTCTTATACTCCCTACAACCTGCACATTACAAATTATAGCCACATCTCTAAAGGTTCTCCTTACTTTCTCCCTCCTCTCTTTTATTTTGGCTGCCATAATTCAAACATGCATGCCTGACCTACATTTAAAAACAAATATCATTCTCAATCGGCCAAACAGCATGGTATAAAACTGATTAATGAGAAAATTAAAGTGAATGATGATCCAGTGGGCGAAACCTTTTTCCTGGAGTGTGCCAGAGCTTATCAGAGTTGGGTACAACATCTGCAGAGAAAAAAAGAGAGCTTCTCCCTCCTTTTCTCCATCTCTTTCCATCGCTTCATTTCTCTAGCAAACTGTCACCATCATTCATTGCTAGCATACATTCCCAGCATTCCCCTGTGGCACCTGGCTCATGAGAGCAGAAAAGTGGCAAACATACACTCAAAGACACATTCACAAACCGAGACAAAAAGTGCACAAAACACACTCACATTTACACTCGCATCCCTTCATTAAATATCTTTTTTTCCTAAAAACTGACAGGTCTCTTTTGCAGGGATGCAAATGAAAAAAGTAAGCTGACTTGCAGTGCATTAGCAAAGCCGCTAAATGTGTGTCTGTATGTGTATTTCTTAACACTAAGCTAATGGCTCATTGAGGATAGCACAGGCCAAGTCAATCATGCTGGATCTCTCCCTGTTGTCCCATTGAGACCTGCGGCTCATCAGGGGAGATAATTAGTCTGAAGAGCTTTAATGATACTCGCCTAATAGCTACAAGAGCACACTGAGAAGCAGTAGTGTGTATGCGTGCATTTTTATGTGGGATGCAGTGAGAGCATAGCTGTGAGATATGTCTAAGAGATGGTGAGTAAGTGAATAGGTGATTTAAATATTGTTTGTAAATACATGTGTTTGTGCGTGCATGTTGGTGGGTGTTAATATTTAAACTGATGATAATTAATGTTGTGGCCATCAGGCACCAGCCCACACATGCAGTGATACATACACATTTCTCTATAACCTTTTAGCTGTTTTCTCCATCGTTGTTAGCATGGAGCTCTGACTTTGCCCATACCTTATGCGCAACACAACCTTGACACAAAAACCATAGAAACAGCTTCTGTGTTTGTGTGTCTGACAGACACAAAAATATAGTGATGGGAATGCATTATGCATTCATATCGGAAATGACTGAATTTAAATGAGCATGTGCATTTTGGTTGGCAAAAGTGGTTTTGTAAATGTTGCTAAGTGCACTGCAATGCCAGAGTGAATTTATGGCATTTTAGCAAAGAAACAAGGGGATTTTCTCCGCTATATCTATATTATTAAATGTCTAAATATGGTTGTTTTTCTTAATTTTTCTCCAGTTTGTCACGAGGCAAAGTTACTGGGACAAAATCAGGAACATAATTCATAAAATCCCTGATTAAAATTCATTGTAAAAAAGAAAACAGTAAACAAAGGAAGCTCTTAAAATGATTGTGATTGCAAGTAAAACTTGTCATCATTCTAATTTGCTGAAATTTCTTTCCAATCCTAAACAAAATGGGATAAAATCCTCCAAATGTTGTCAACTATAACCTGCAGGGAACATCTTTGTTTGCTTGGTTTTTTTAAATGAGCCTGATATAAATATGTGCATCTGTGAGTTTGGTGAAGTTTGGTTGACAAGCTGTCGTCCTCTCAAACTGTCAGTTGGTATCTGTATGAAAGACACATTTTCTCCATGCACAGTGGATAGTTTAGTTTAGTTAAGTTTAGATAGATATTAGATGTAACAAAGCCACAGCTTTCTCCCTGGATCCCTGTCATGCTCAGCCATGGCGCCCAGCCCTCACACAGCCATTTCCTCATTAAGCCAACCACTTCTACCTACCGGTGCCACCTGCCAATTACCAATCAGTGTCCCTATATAACCTGTCCTGTTTCAGTCCATACTTGCCAGATTGTCTTGCTCCCATGCCTGGCTTTCCAGCAGGCAGTGCCAGCCTGATCCCTTGTAGCCAACGCTGCCTGCTCCTGACCACTGCCTTTCTGCTCAGCCCTACCCTGGCTCTGTCTGAAGCCATTTCTGGATTCCCAGTACTGACCCTGCTTGTTTCTGACCTTGTTTTTTGTCTCAGCCCTGTTCCAACTCTGGCTCAACCTGAGTCACATCTGGAGGACAAGCATTCACAGTGAGTCTCACCTTCTTTGAACAAACTCACCTCATCCTGTTGTCACCTCCTGAACTTCTATCACTCACCAATCCTGTCATTTCTGTCAGTCCCATTGGCCCAAAGGAAAACTTGTTTACCTGGCAAGCAGGAGACTGGGTTTGATTTCAACCCATACCCTCAGCACCGTCTGACTGAGCCACCTGACCTTACCTGGAGAAATGAGTTTAGCCTGTTGCTTTTCTTTACTCCTGACTTATTGTGCTGCATTTGCGCCAACAGAATTGTAAGCGAAACATGAAGTAGATCAGACATATGTCTAACTAAGTGTGATTAAGCTGTCTTTTATATTTAGCTAGGGAAATGCATGAAGGGATTCTGCTGTTACACCTTGGATGACAATGTCAGGTCTTGCAATGGTTTTGCATCCTTTAAACCAGGAACAGTTATGTGTCAGCAGCTTTAGTCTCCCTACAGTTGATATTTGGAATTTTAATTTTAGTTCCCAGAAGCTATGACACAGCTGCATGTTAACTAAGAGCATTACAATCACTCTTTCTAAAAACACACACACACGTACCAAGACACATCATGATACTCATAACTGTCCTACATTCCTACTGTGTGTACAATAATATATCAGAGCAGAACAATTAATGCTTAACAAAAAGAGCTGAACTGTTTCTGATGTGCAAGGATGAATATACCTTTTGATTAATTTCTCACTAAAATTTGTAGGTTGGGCTGCACGGTGGAGTAGTTTGTTGTGGCCTCACAGCAAGAACGTTGCTGGTTCGAGCCTCGGTTGGGGCAGGGGTCAAACCGGGAATCTTTCTGTGTGGAGTTTGCATGTTCTCCCTGTGTTAGTGTGGGTTCTCTCCGGGTTCTCCGGCTTCCTCCCACAGTCCAAAGACATGCACCTTGTGGATAGGCTGATTGGAGACTCTAAATTGCCCATAGGAGTGAGTGTGAGTGTGCATGGTTGTGTGTCTATGTTTGTTGGCCCTGTGATGGACTGGCAACCTACCCAGGGTGTACCCCGCCTCTCGCCTGTTGTGAGCTGGGATTGGCTAAAGCCCCCCACGACCCCGTTCAGGGAAAAGCGGTAGAAAATAGATGGATGGATGGAATTTCTTGGTTGAAACTGCTTTTTTTTGTGTTTCACATTTAAGCGTACAAAGTTATGAGTATTCAAGCATTGGGAATTACCGATGACATGGATGTTAATCTAATTTCACAGCAGTCTGTGTGGGAACGAAAGGATGTTGGTGCACGGTGCCTAGTGGAGATCCACTCAGTTCCAATCTGATATTAATTACAACACCTACTTAAGATTTTTAGGATATACCTATTTAAGATTTTTAGGATATATGAGAAACTATCAACCACTGGAGAGGTGCAGTAATTTCAGAATATTTCCAATTGAGAAAGAGTTTTTTTTTTTTTTTTTTTTGGGGGGGGGGGGGGGGGCGAAAGTATGGCAATTTGTCTTCCACCCCCCTTTCTCCCACACCCTTCAAAAGATCCGATCGGAAAAG
>JBAMHV010000006.1:8920634-8946738 GCA_037177535.1 Pseudomugil gertrudae | reverse complement strand
TACATGTATGTATATGTATATATGTATATATATATATATATATATATATATATATATAGAGAGAGAGAGAGAGAGAGAGAGAGAGATTATCCTTCAAAGTGAAAAGGTTTTTAGCATGTGGAAAGATAAATATGTTCATAAAAATACTTCTTACCATCCAACAAAATAATAACTTTTGACATTATCAATCCCTTTTCATCTGTAATTTTACTTCCCAATTTGGAGTAGACAATGCCTGCCAAATTCTGCATTTTTACTTCAAATATAGTTCTGCCCTTGTGTTTTATTATATAAACAGTCTTGACATTGTCTTGCATCTGGGAAACATACATCCCCTTTTTAACCCCTGCAAATAAACTGACACAGCACTACATTCCAGTAACTCTGATGAACTCATCGAGAGTGTCTTCCATAAACACACTTTCTAATCTCTCTTTAGGGTTCCGCTTAAACACATCGATTTTACATATTTATTGTTTGTGATCATCTAAACTCTGCTGGAAAATGATCTTCTACTTAGTAATACCTCTTCTCTCTTTCCCTTAGACACAGCACAAAATAAACAATTAAAATCCAAACAAATCCAGCTGTGCCTTAATAAGCAAATATCCCACAGGTGTCCTCGCTCTCCTGAGTGACACGCACTCGGTGAAGCTCGGACTGTGGGAGATCAGCCACTTCTAATCTCACTAGCAAGCTCGCTGATACAATCAATGAAACAAATCTTCTTTGCTGTGAGATAACACAAATACTGCTAATAAAAGCAGGCTCACACAGGCAGATGTGAACACACTTTGGACACACAAGTTCTGTGTCACATCCAGAAAGTAAACACAGGATATTAAACCTGAGGAGTGAAGCATATCAACTGATCTATCACATGCTATTTCATACTTTATCTTTGTTGAACGTCTACACACCTTCCCTCCCTCCCAACCTGCCCAAAAATCTGTATTTGCACGATGTAGATCAATGTCATCTTAACAAAGAATCCTGTTTTTTTTTTGCCTTCAACACCAATCATAATTTTAATTTCCTCGCACCCTGACAGATCTCCTCCTCCCATAAATGTGCTCCCCTCCTTTTCTCACATTGTTTCATTTTTAAGTCTCTGCATCAATTGTATTTTACCTCTAATTTAACCAGCTCCTCTAATCTCATACAGGCTACACTCCTTGTCTCAGCGCTCTTGGGCCATGTGAGCTTTCATTATGCATGATGGAACGCATATTGTCAGCAAATCCTTGTCCAACCTGGATCCATCCCCACAGCACTAAATATAAATAACAGCATGCATATAGTGAGCTGAGGCCGGGCCAAGTGCTCCTGAGTAACTATCAGATGCAGGCTAAATGAGCAAAAGGAACAGAGTGGATGTCATTCCTCAATAGGCTGACACAAAATGGCTAAATCAGTTTAAAGCTACTGTAACTAAACCCAGTGAAGGGAGCAGGAAGACTCCCAGTGGGGAGAGGAAAAGAGGAGGGAAGAAGGAGAGGACTTTGGGAAGAATGACAGTAATCCCTCTCATTGTTAGGAAGACTAAAAGCACTGATCCCCTCATTCTTTGTAAAACAAAGCATAAGAAGATCTCTCTCTCTCTCTCACTCACTCACACACACACTAACCTCTTATGCTCTTCATCCATATCATACACTTAAAGATTGAGTTTACTTTGTTTATGCTTGTATTTCATACATTCATTTATTAATATTTCTTACACTGCACAACACTTACCCTTTCTGTAACTTTAGGAAAAAATGCAACCCTCCAATTTTTGATTAAAAAATCTAAATTCTTCATAAATGAACCATATATGTTCTAAAGATGTTTTCCCCCCATCTCAGTCTTCAAATATTTGCAAGTCTTAACATAAATATTCCAGAGTGAGGCCCCAAAGATGCTGAGATGTAAGCTCATACTGTCATTTACATTAAGAGCACAAGCTTTGTGTGCTGACACACTCCTGTGCTGCCTGCTTCCATTTTTACCACTTTGCATTTGCAGATCGATTTCAGCGGGTCACATTGATGGGAGATGTTTAATTTCCTAATGGAAAACTAGCGGCACAGTGGGCGTGTGTCCCTTTGGTGACTCTAGTAGGCCTATAACCACATTTCATGTTGCACAAACCTGCCAAGTTGGTGCAAGGTTATTGCAAGCTTTT
Organism: Pseudomugil gertrudae; assembly: GCA_037177535.1. Lineage (NCBI taxonomy): Eukaryota > Metazoa > Chordata > Actinopteri > Atheriniformes > Pseudomugilidae > Pseudomugil > Pseudomugil gertrudae. The sequence continues at coordinate 8,944,571 of JBAMHV010000006.1, read as the reverse complement.
ATGTAACGTTAAAGTGAAGCATAAACAATCAGTTCTGAGGGTGTGTGGTTTTTTGTTTTTTAATCGTGTCTTTTGATTAACACGTTTGCATGAAAACATTTTTTTTTATTATAGATGCTATTTATAAGAAAAATCTGACTGTTACTCTTCCATGCACAAAGCTGCAAGGCAATTTGCTGATGATTGATGGAACTAATTTTCATACATAAAAGCAAAATGACAGAGCCTTGCATCATGAAGTCAGCAGTGAGAAAATCCATAAAGACGTCACTGATGGAAAACACAGGCTTCCTTCTTCTGTCTGTCCTGTCAGAACAAATCATGGGATCAATCAATGTGGGGGGAAATTTACATAATATGGTTAAATCAAAGATATTAAAATTGGTTGCATTATGGGAATCAATTTAGATGTCATCTTCTAGCAAGCGTCAGAAACACTCAGAAGAATCACATCAAGAGTGATTTGGTTTCCGGCATGTGAAGATTCGGGAGAAGATGACTGTGTGGATTTCAGCAAAATACAAAGCAAATGTTCTAGTGGTGATGATCATACAAAGAACCAAAAAATAGCAAATGCAAGAGCTTTCTGCAAAGACAGAAATAAAAACGCAGAGACAAGTGAGGTGTGATTGGTCTTCTTGAGTTTTTTCTTTTCATTAGAAATTCTACACAGTTGAAACAAACAAAAAGATACATCAACACACCACAGAGGTCACAAACGGTGTACCACAAAATATACAGTATACATTAAAAAGAGAGAAGTAAAGCACTGAGGATATATCATAACAAAAAGAATCTAAAATAATAAAAGAAGATTCTCTTCTCTTAGTGAGTGGAAAAGTGAGAAACAAAACTCAGTAGTTTCGAAATAAAGACACCCATAGCTAAGAAAATCCCCCATCTTCTATACCACAACATTATATAAAACAAGTAAAAAGCAGTTCTCCAAATTCACTTATCCATCTTTACCTGCCATCACAAGTCGCCTAACATTCTGCACATTTATGGCAAGATCAGGGTTCACTTAAAAAAAAAGACTTGTGGGCACAGATAGTGGTTATACTTGACCTTTCTAAAGGACATCAAGTCCATTGTTTCCAGTGTACAACAAAGTAAAAATGGCACATCGACCTGCTAAAAGACTTTTTGGTGTATGGAAAGTGTAAAAGAGAAACAAAAATGCCAGGATTGTGCTCCTAAACACAAAAACGCTACTGCGACACTCAAACTTTCATTTGATTAAAAAAATAATAAATCAGCAGACTCCTGCCAAAAGTCCCAACCCCCACCCCAGCTTGTTAAAAAGCAGAGCAAACCTGTACCAGAGATTAATCCTAACAGGTGGATCTGGGACTACTGCACTGCAGCCACTGAAAAACCCAATTTGTCGTAATAGAAAACAACATCACAGCAGGCTACAGTTTGAGATTGTCGGCTTTTTCGCCAAACGCCACCAATTTTCCAGTGAAAGCTTGTGGTAATGGGTCTGTGAGAGTGATTTCCCTCTTTCCAGTCCCACTACAGGTTTCATCCCAGAGTTAAGATCTGAAAAAGCTGCATCACGACTCTGTAAGGAAAGTAGCAATCGCGGCCAACAGGTGAGTAATCGCAGCCACCCTGGACTCAGTATCATGCACAGCTCCTCCTGCTTGATCGACAAGGAAACCAATATTTTAATGTACAGAGAAAATAGAACACAAAGACAAAAACAAACTAGCATAATGTACACATGTGCAGAAAATGACCTAGAATAAATTTGTACAACCATAAACACTTGTGTATTTGGTGGCTTTTTAAGTGAATATATGATAAAAGCAAGCAAATTTAGAGAAAACGGCTGTTATTGAGTACCTGCTTGTTTTGACTGTAAGAGACTCTGGATAAGGAAAAATGTATAAAAACACTTACAGGTGAAATACATGAATGCAGCAAAAATCAAACGATGTCACTTTGAGAAAAAGATTTACAGCTGAACATTGTACACAAGGGACAAAATGTTGTTTGTAGTGAGTCTGTCACAACAGCCTTTTTCAGCAGAAAAGGAAAAAAAAAACATAAATTCAGATTCCAAAACAGACAAGCGGTTCAGTGAAATACACGAATGCAAGCATAGAAAAAAAGACAAAAATAATATTTTGTGTTGCAATTTGGGTAAATTATAAAACTCAGGCTTTGCTTTGACGTTCGTTTCCGCCAGGTTTCACTGTATGACTTTACTCTGCAGAAGAGTCTACCAAAGATTTGATCATTAAAAACAGCAAATTACAAAAAAAAGAGATGTTCATATTTTCCTGTAATTTTGCCCTTTTGTTTTTGCATCTGTCATTTTAAAACCTGTAATAGCCTGAGATGGATGGAGTTCTTTAAAAATTCTGTTTATTAGAAAAGAAAGCATCTCCAACCAGCTGGACTAAATCAGGTTATAAAGCAAGAGAGCATAAAGCCACCAACATAAATCCATCCTGCACGCACTCATGTTTTCCCCTATGTCTAATTCCAATTAAAAAAAAAAATCAGCCCTGTTGCTTCAAAAACCGCTGTCCTCTTCCCTTCATCCCCCTCAGTTACTTCCATCGCCTGGCTTCATCACTGAGAAAAAGAGAGAAACACATTAATACAGTATAAGGACAGACAGAAAGAGAGCTAATATATATTTTATTTATATGTCCATATATATAAGTTTATTCCCACACCCTTGTCTAATGTAGCGACACATGTATTTAATGTTGGTGTGCTCGATTATGCACCAATAGCAGCAAGATAACTGACCCATCTACAAATGTCACATTTGCAGTATCAAACATCTAAAGCATCTTTACATGAAAAAAAGGCTCCGACATATATATTCAAGAAAATGTAAGTATCTGGACACATCTCTGTATGGCATTGGAGGGAAAACTGTGTGCGTGATGAAGGCAGAGGTGTTTTCTGGTTCATCTCATTGATGTCACAACAATGCAATCTGATTGGTGCAGATTCGGCCAATCAAAGAAGGGGATCTCTCCTGGTTGCACAGTGACATTAATCAAACTGAATTCCTGATAAAACTGAAAATGTGCCACCCCCTTATCTAAAGAAGCCTGTGTATGATGGGATATTAGACCCTAGACCAGGGATGGGCAACTCCAGTCCTTGATCGCCGCAGTCCTGCACATGTTAGGTGTGTTGCAACAGGGAAAGTCCTAACAAACATCAGACCTAATTACCAGACTTGCACAGAACTTAACATCAAACTTAGCACGAGTCTGCTAATTACCCATTGATTTGAGTCAGGCGTGATGCAGCAAGGACATTGCTAACACTTGCAGGATTGCGGCCCTTGAGGACCAGAGATGCCCCTCCCTGCCCTAGACTAGAATATGGAGCAGATGGAATTCAGAAAAAATGATTTATTTTTAAAACTACAGAAACACTGAAACAGTAAACCAATCCACTCATTTTGTAATAAGATGCTGGCAGCATATTTAAATTAAATAAACATCTTATTTTAAAGAGGATGAGATTTTATATGTTCAAGCTACTATTAGAAAAACTATTTAGAAAAAACTATTCAGAAAAAATCTTCAACCTGATGTGTTTACTGTCATCTAACTTTATGGAAAATACAGATTTTTATGTAAAAAAAAAAAATAAACAAGCTAAATGTTTCTTAAATCTCTTTACGTCCCAATAAAGATCACAGAAACAGTTTTTTAAAATCAACTCAAATAATCTCCAAGAAGATAATATACACTCAGAGTTTGAAACGAAGTTGTCCATGTTTGTATTAAGCATTAAATGCTTTGAACAAGAAAAGTAGTTGAATGCTGAAGACAGTAAGGCCTCCTACAATCATGGAATGAAGTTAACTGTAGTTTATCCTACAGTAATGAAGCATAGCCTGCTGATTAACTTTATCTGAGTCAATGGCTCGTTTTCCTCCCCGTCCCACCCAGATACCATCGACCTAACCTGTTGTGTGGCCATTTTAAGGAGACCAGCCTCTTCATTATTAGCCTTGTCGGTCTTCATCTCCACAACAATGTTACCACTCCGATCCGTGGTGGATCTGAGCACAAACAGATTTAAACAGAGGAGAGAAATCCAAAGAAAAAGTCAGTGATTGTATAGCAGATTCGTTTCAGGAACGGGTATTTGAATGTGACATCTCTTCAGAGAATAATTTCTGAATTTACAAAAGTCTTGACAAATAGCATTGTGTACACATAATGTAATTATTCTCATCACTTATTCCATCGGTCTCCCCATCCTTTCTACTCACACTTCCTTCTTATCCTTCTTGCTGCAGGGCAGATTGTTCTTCTTGCCTAGGAAGTAGAGGAGGGCCACCAGCAGTAGGAGCAGCAGAACACACACCACCACGGCGGCTACTACCGTCCCACTGGAGCCTCCCTGCTGCTTGTCAGCTACGCCACCGCAATGGAGGGACACAAGGAAGGAAGGGAGAAGGGGGAGGAAGGGGGGTTATGGGATGGGATGAGGGGGTTGGTGGGTAAGTTTGGGATGGGATATTCGAAGGTGGTAAGGAGGGAGATGTAGAAGTTCGATCACAGTGGAGGAGTCAGGGGGTTTGGAAAGGAGGGTTGTTGATTTGCAAGGGAAGGGAGGGATCATGATTTTGATTTGAGTTTGATTCGTGGGGGGAAAAAAAAGGCGTTAGAAAAATGATTTAATTTGAGGTGGATTGAAAGGAGATGGATGGAGTCCAGGTGAAAAGAGTTAATGGATGGATGGGTGGGTGGGTGGAGAGAAGGGATGGGGATTGGGATGTGGGGTTAGTCTAATTTCTGAATGCAATGACTGAAATGCGACGGGACCCAATAAAAGGGTCTGTATCCTCACAGGTAATACAGCTGAACAGAGCCAGGAAACACTGAACTTACTCACCCATGCACTTGTATTACTGAAACTGTGAGGACATGAGCTATAAATGTTGCATTAAATAACGTTTAATATTTTGAAAGATAATATAAATCTTTAAGGCAATCTTGTTTTGTGGCTTAACTGGGGCCTGAATGATGGACTGCTTAGTGGTTGTGAGCTCTGACTTTCCAGCATCTGCGGTTGCCTGGCAACGTCACAGTAATAACAAGACTCCAGGACAACATCTGCGGCAAAGCTTCTGATTCTCTTAGAAGTTAAACTGACCTCACTGTGAGGTTAAAGTCAGCTTGTGGTTATGCCCTCAGGTTTTTGATAAAGTAAAGAATCCTTTCTTGCTTTTAATATCTGGAACTCATTAAGTATCCTAAAAACAATTACCCAAGAGTTTCTCTTAATAGTTCAATTTTTTTCAAATCTAAAAATAATCATTTCAACAGATCATGAGCTGTACAACAGGGCATTTTCAGCTTGGACTGCAATCATGTCTTATGGCTTTTAATCCCAAGAATAATCAAAACAAAGCAAATTTGAAGGAAAAATATGTTATTCTCCCTAAAATGAGATGTAGTGTTGATCTGGATAAACAATTTGGACTTTGTAAAAGATTTAACTGAATCATCATTGGATCATGGTTATACTTAAAATCATGGTTTACTGTTTAGATGAATGTTGAAACTATTCATTTATATTAGATTTTTATTTCTAAAAATCTCTTTGATTCAATGTGAATTACAGATTATCATTTGTATTTTTGTATCATTTGTAGGAAATTGGGTTTAAGTAAACAGAAATTTATAGAAAATTCCTTTTTCCCCCCAAAAATCCATTTAATTTCTTTAACTTATTTTTGCTAACCAGGAAACAGATTTTTAGCATTATTCGGTGACTTATTTGGATCTTTTATGAAATTTCTGTACCATAACACTGTAATAATTAATGGTTAAAATAATTTTACAACATTCAAAATATACCAATGACAGTGATCCGGCAGCTAATTTATTGCTATTATTTTATTTCCCTAAAACCTAACCCTAGCCCCACCCAATTAAATAAAAATCAATGTTTAAGCAACTGTTATGCAGTTAGTTAAACCAGTTTTCCCATAAAGTCCCATCTGCTGCTAAAATAGCCTTAATATGAATTATTTTGGCAATATTATATTAAACTGTAAAAAAAAATAGACTATAATTACTATTTTGCTGTATCTACATTATGTACTGTCAAATCAGACGTAAAATGTGCACAAAAGCATATTTATTATAAACTTAAGAATGGGCACTGAGGTCACTCACTGATTGATAATCTGCTGTTGCCAGTCTGATGGCCATAGCAGTGCATATAAAACATCTTTTTGTTTTGATTTCTTTCAGTTAAAATAATTATGTGTAGACAAAAATAAAACAATTTATTTTAATTAAATTAATTAATGAGCCGATTTATAAAAAATTTTTTAGAAAATGTATCCTAGCTGCAGCTGTGTAGGTATGTAATTTAATATATTTTGAGTCAAAGTATCATATAGTATCACATTGTGCTGTATAGTACTGTATTGTATCGTATTGTATCGGATCATAATATATCATATTGTTACAAATAATAATCTATCATATCTCATTGCATTAATTAATATTATTTCAATTTAATTTGTGTCTTTAGTTGTCCGCGACTGTACACAAAATATCATAAATCTCAGAGATAAAAAAAAGTCCATCTATGGTCCCGCACTGTATTCATTTAACTTTAAGCTGTGACAGTGCAATGTCCAAATTTCCTTTGTCCTCTCAACCACAGTAATACAAGTAAAGTACAGTAACACAAAACATTACTAAACCTTGTGAAAACAAATACATGAACTTGTGTGTATAGTCAGACATAAATACACACACAGTAACTTACAGCTCCAGACGAACACCATACAGATGTGAATAGGGTTAGCCATACAGACCTGACTTTAGTACAGGGTTTCCAGAGAGCAGCACTTTGAAAGAAAGACAGTTTCTCAGTCCCATAGCATAGCAAAGCAGCAATGAAAACACACAGCACTGAGGGCATACACACAGAGCATACACACTAAGTCAAACTATCTACATACAGCACACAGCAAGTGGAAAGGATAAATGGGGAAAAAAGCGAGGAACAAGAAAGCAGTGGAAAGAAGAAATGACCAAGAAGACACAGTAAACACAAGAAGAGACAGAAACAAAGAGAGGTATGGAAGAAATAGAATAGAATAGTCCTTTATTGTCCCCAAAGGGCCACAAAAACTTGAAGTAGCATCCACAAAATATAGGACAGACATCATACAAAGGTGACAAGAGAAGAATAACAATATACAATATCCACAGTGTTCGGTAGCAAGAGGGGAAATATACAAGATTACAGTACAGCAGAGGAAGGCATGTGTGCGCATGTGTGTGAAATAGATGGAAGGGCCGGGGCAAGAGGAGATGGACGGAGGGAAAGCTTCTAAATTACAGGATCTGTACAACAAAGAGTCCTGAGAGGAGGAGGGATGAGAGGAGGAGGAGGAGGAGGGGGAAGGCTCTACCTTCAGCTGAGTTGTCAATTGCTGCAAGAGAGCAGAAGAAAGAGAGGAAAAGTCTGAGGTTATAGTGCAGCAAAAAGCTAACGAGGACTGTGAGTAGCAGGTTGTTAGTGTGTCTGTTGAGCTAACTTGTTTCCCAAATCAAATGCAAAGTGGCTGCATGGGTCAGCACAACCTCTGTGTATGTTCGATTTGAATAACACCAAAAGCACCAGTGACAGGCACAATATTGAAAAAAAAGTGGCACAATAACTTCTGAATTGCTTTAGCATCTGATTTTAACCAGTTTAGTCTACTGACACCAGTAGGATAATGTTTTTACGTTCGGGAGTAGTGCTATGGAAAAGGCTCCAGCTACTCGTGATCCTGAATTGGATGATGCGGTATGAAAAATGGATGGATGGATAGAGTAGTGCTAGCAGCACAATAACAGCTAGTTTGGAGTTTATCTGAGGCATGACCGGAAGTCCTATGTACATCATCCTTGGGCTAAAGAAATGCTAATCTTTTGGGTTAGCTCCCTTATCATCCAAAGCTAAATAAAGGGGTACCATTTTTTTAGATGGGATCTATTTTTTACACAGCAATGCTACAGTGTACAGTGTACACATCAGTAAAAACTAATTTATTCATGTTACTAACTAGCGTTGTGCACTGGTTTTAACTCAAGCAAATTTCACTGACTTGAATAACCAGTTTTTTCTTTCTAAACTCAAAAAGTTGTTCAATACTTATTGATTTTTTATTTAATTCCACAGTCTTGTTTCTGTTTCATCCATTCCTAATACATCTTTAAAAAACCTGGAGGTAAAGAGATGACAAAGCAGCCTTATTATTTATATTTACCTCGTTTGAGATTTACTGCGAAGGTCTTGTTTTCTGTTCCATGCTTGTTGGAGACCTCACAGGTTACTCCACTCTTCATGACTTCAGCGGTGGCTTGAAGGGTCACAGTGCTCACCACCTTGTTATGGTCAAATGACATGGACTGGAAAGAGCATGGCATGAAGGCAAGAGAGGAGCGAATCAACACAGGTTTTCAAACATGTATGACGTAATTGTGGATACTTCTTCCTTGTCAAAACAGTTTTGCAGTGCAGTTTAATTCATATTCTTCTATTTCTCTGCAAATCTTTTTCTTTTCCACATCAGCTCTTGTGTAAGGTCAGTCGTGCAAGTTAAAGTATCTCTCATCTTTGATCGTAAAACATTGCAATTTGCTTCTGACATCAGGTTTTTCAAAAGAACCATGAAGTTTGATCTCATTTACTTTATCTAATATTTTAATTATGAAGCTGAACTCCCTATGCAACTTTCTTTCAAGCAGCTGCATGGGGAGTTTTTCTCTCACTTATTTTTCCCTGCATCTTTTGAAGTTTCAGAGCAGTCCACCATGAAAATGTGAGGAGGTTATAAGAATTCATGCCTTATGCCACATACTGATCCAAATGAAAACACAAGTCATGGCATCTTTGGCTTACTAAGTGATTCCACTAGATTGTAAAGGAGTAAAGAGGGAAAAAATCTAATGTATTTCCAGGTCTACCTGTTTTCCTGAGGGCTTCCATGTGAACTGGGGAGTGGGGAAACCGTATGCTGAGCAGTTGAGAGTCACCATGTCTCCTTCCTTCGACACATCTCCAAAAGCAGGAGTCAGGATCTCCGGTTTTCCTGGACAGAGATGGAGAAAGTAGTGGGGAAACAAAACATACAATGCAGCAAACCGTTAAACACAGCTGAATCTCATGTAGGGGGAAAATCAACAGGGAAGGAAGCAGCATGCTAAGGTGTGTCTGTAAATACATCATCTCCTTCCTCTCACTCAAACAATACCCTGCACGCTGACACTGATTATTATTTAGATTTTTTGTGTCATTATGGTAGAGCAGTATGGCTAAGTTACATAAGAATGACTCTTTGGGTCACGATACAGCGTGAAGTGGCTGTCTAGCAGGAACATCTGACAGATAATGGTTAATGATTAAATGGTGAAATTACGTAAAATTAAATGTCAAAGAGGTCAAATCAGGCTTGCTGGAATTTCAGGATGTTTTCTGGGAATAGATTGTACGCCATGAAGTTTGCAGTTTGGGATACAACAACTGTTTGTATATTTTAAGGGTAAAATTATTCTGTTATTTCTTTTCCAAGTGACTGTAACTTTGGGCCATTACAGCAAGAGCTGAAAAAAAAAAACTAAACTCCACAGTAGAAAAAAAACCTTAATGAACAAAATTAGTTGGGGAAAGAATCGCCACATCAGATGTCGTCATTGCAATATTAAGCGTAGCTTGTTGAGATGCAACGTGGGGCTTTAAATGTTGCTAAATTAATAAAAAAAAACAGCATCCTGAAGTGGAAGAAGTTTCAACAGAAGAGGGTCTATATCCCTGGTGTGCAGCAATTTCTTCACTTTCTCTTTTAATTGTGTTGTTGAAAAGAATCAGCTCACAGCAAGAAGAGTCTTACTTAGAAAACTTAGTTGGATGTTTTTTTTTTTGCCTAAGTGAGATGTCCATGCAGCCCTGTGATGGACTGGCGACCTGTCAAGGGTGTACCCCGCCTCTCGACTAATATCTGCTGGGATTGGCTCCAGCCCCCTCTGTGACCCCGTTCAGGGAATGAGCGGTAGAAAATGGATGGATGTCCATGTAGTCAAGTTTTTTTTCAAAAGTCCAATACACACAAAGTCAGATAATTAACAATGCTAAGTTTAAAGTTTTATTTAACTACTGACCTATTTGGCTTTCTGCAGTTTTCTTTTCAAACCCAATCATATTTTTTTAAAAAAATTAAGATTTTTAAAAAGATATTTTGAACTTTTGTTCCTCTTTGTATTTTTGACGTTGCATTTGTCACCGACTGTGAAACTACTGTACTTTATGGCTGGATGCTCTGCTGATATTTTGCCCTGTACATTGACTGACACAGTAGCATCTATGTGTGTGTGTGTGTGTGAATCATGCCCTGTCCGTTGCTTCAACCCATCTAAGCAAACTGAATTCCCCCATGGGATAAATAAAGTAAGGAGAGTGTTTTTATTATTTTATATGTTATGCACTATTTCAGTTATATGGTGGATTTGACAGATTTGCTAATTAGTGCTAACCCTTGGGGTGAGCTGTATAAGGTGCTAATGTAACTGATAGTTTCCTTCTTCAAGTGGGCTATGAAACTCTGAGAATGAAACTGCAAGAGTACCAATGTAATGAGCATGTTACCTTCAACAGTGAGGTTGATACTGCGCTGGATGGTAAGTCCTGGCACAGATGGAACATATCCAACACACTTGTACTCTCCAGCATCTTTATAGCCAACTGCTGGTATAGTTAGAGCATTGCCTTCAAAAACCACCACAGAGTCCTGGAAGAACACAAACACAGTGAAATAGTACCTGTAAGAATCTCAGCATCATCATCTTTTTCTGTCTTTTTTCTCTCTCTGCTTGAAAGTGAGAGTAGAATAAAACTCAAAGTATCTTGACTGAAGGCACACTGGTGTGCTGGGAAAGCAGAACAAGAGCATTCACACACACTGTTTGACAGCTCAGTGATAACAGATCATCCTCAATGATAAACCTGTCTCTTGGAATTCTTCTCCATTCCTTCTCACAGGAATCCTTCTTCTTAAGAACAATACATACTCTACCCGGTTTCTATCACACCCAGGAGACACAACAAAAGATACACAGGCTACAAAAACAGTCCTGACACTGCAGAAATTCTGAGCACATAAAGAGTGGAGAAACAGTGATGAGTACAAAACACATCAAGGGTATCAAATTATGGGGTTTGACTGTCTAAGAATGTACTGAGGTACTTTAAATAGCCTTTGAGATAACATAACATTTTGGTTTCTTTGTTGTAGACAATACAGAACTTAGAAATCAAGCTGACTTATCAAAAATTTCCAAATGCAGAGCCGTCAACAGAATTTGCTTCCTGTTTAACATTTAATCTAATCATAGCTGTGATATAATAACATATTACTATATGTGGGAATGTTCTGTGGACAGATGAGGTGTTTTGCCATGGACAGCAATCACATGAGACAATTATTTTCTCCAAGTAAACTGTTTAAAGCTGACAGAACAAAATACTTTCTGGGATGGATGGGATGGATTATATTTGATTTTCTGAAGTGACTACCAAATCAAATATGTCAGTATGACACATCCCAGTCACTTTGTTCAAGCCTTCAATTTACTTCCATCTCAGATGCCAATATACAGCCCTTTCCATCTTTATCCCTACAAGCACTGATTTTTTTTTTTATTTTATAGCACAGCAATGACGTGATGAGATTATGCCCAAACAACTACTGACACATTTCAACTTTGTTTTTATCAGTTTGGTAAGGGAGTGTGAGCTTGGTTTGCTGTGCATGTTATTAGGTTCGCTTAAAAAGTATTAATTACTCTGATGATTATGGGTTACAGCTTGGATTTACATTTTTGCTTACATGGTACCACAGCGCTGCAACACACATATATTAACAGAATGAAACTAAACAAGAAAATGAAGTTGAGTAGAATGAAAAGTTTCACTACACCTCCAAAATAAAGGTTGCTCTGAACAAGAAAATATTGGAAGTGTTTTTATTTCTTGTGGCACATCACTACATTCAATTAAGAACTACAAAACAAATATAAACTTTTGAGAACCAGGCATAATTTTGTCTTCTTGAAGGTATAAAAGTATAAAACTTTTTTAAAAGTTTAAAATGATAAGAAAAGGGCAATATATTCACAATTTTAAATATTTTTCTATATCAGTGAGTAAAATATTTAAAAAAGAAAGTAAAACTGTTAATAAAGTAATTGAAAATACCTTTTTCCATTGAATGACTGACGGGGCAGATGCCTTGACCGTGCACTCCCACTTTATCTCTTTCCCATACTCAACAATTTGAGACTTCTCTGGGACCATGCTCACTAGATCAATGTCTAACAGAGAGAAAACAAACAGTGGTTGAAAGAGAGCCTTGAGACATGAGATTTTCTTTAAGGAGTTGAAAGAGCTGTCATTTCAAATAAAAAATAATGAATCTTTTTTGTGAGTACAAAGCTAATACACCTACTCTGAAGTTAAGCCTATTTTGAAGCCAAGTTAAGTCTCTTTTTAAGCTATCTCCTCATGATAAGATCAAATTAAGCTCTGTGGATAGGATAGCATTAAAGTAACAGATGAACTGTGAAAAATTGAAGTGGATATCGCCCCGCTGAAAGGATTCCATTACAGCCCATTCTATCCTAACCTCTTTAATTTTATGATTTACTGATGAAAAGGATGGCTCACTGGAAACTGCTCAAACGGGAGGTAAATTATTCTTTATGGGTGTTAACAAAATTCTGCAGTGATATGTGCCTGTGTGTGTCTTTGGCATACTCACAGTTGACAATGAGGTTGATGGTTCCACTTAGTTCGAGGTCCATGTTATTGAAGTCTAAGACCTTGCAGTGGTACTCACCAGAGTCTCCACGCTTGACAGAGTTTAGTGTCAAAAGACCCTTTTGGCCATTTACAGGTTTATCCTAAATATGGAAAAAAAAAAACTGAGACTGAGTATGAAGAGCTAAATATTTTTTTTGTAACCAGCTGGCATGCAAAGACAAAAACAAATAAAGATCATATTCCATTCATGCAGAAATTTGTATATTTACATACTTTTTTAAAGAATTCAAAGTCGGGTTGGGGATTTCCGTCGGTCTCACATTTCATCTCAACAGTGTCTCCCTCCTTTACTGGCGTCTTGACTAGAGAAAAAGTTACTTTCTCTGAGGGATCTAGGACAAGAACCATGGATCATTTTAAATTGTTTCACTTTTAAAAAAATATTTTTATTATATAATTATTCAATTGTATATTATTTAGTAATATCTGACTCTGTGAAGCACTTTGGAGACATTTGTTTTTTGCTTTTTTTATGTGCTTTATAATTATAGTGGATTAGATGGATCATGGGAATATTCATATTTTTGTGTGTCAACATCCTTATTTAACAAAAAAAAAAGTTAATCAGCAACTTTATTGCTCCTCTGAGTTAAATGTGAGGCATTTGAAATAAATAATTACCAATGTAAAAAAAATTATACAAGCTTATTTAAATTTTTATTACTAATCCAGGTTAATGAGGATATTATTTAACTTACAGCCTTAATCAGGCAAAATGTGAAAAAAAATTTGGGGAGGTTTTCTTTATAAAAAAAATCATACAGGGTTTTTAATCTGAATAACAAGATGCAACACATGACAGAATTCTAACTTGTGCATCTGATCCAGTCGTGACTGCTTGTCCTTAGAGTTAATGAGCTGTTACTGACATCACAGTGAAACTGCAGAGCTTAGACAGATGTGCAACTACATAACCAGGTTTCTAGACAGTCTGTATTTTTTTTATAAAACTTTTAAATTAACTGGCTTTAATTTATAAAATTATTATTTTCCGCATTCACCTCCATATTTCTCAGCTATCTGAGTAACTATAAGAAATCTGGTATTTTTCATTTCCAAGAGCAATCCCAATAAAGAAGTTATTCTCCTACTTTCTTTGTTACAGCAAAATTAAATAGTAAAACTAATAACTTAATATGGGAAACAAATTTGCATCCTCTATAAATTTAGGATTTATTCTATTCTATACTACTCTATAGTTATTCAACAGATGCTTTTCTCCAAAGCGACTTACATTATAGCTCATACATTACCATTTAAGAATGAGCTACTGTGAAATCTGACATCTCATAAAGACACTTGATTTAAAAAGTCCTTGGTAGCAGTAGTGGAGCAGTGGTTTTATTTCCAGCTATAAGCATTAAAAGCAAGGATTTAACCTTCACAGAGAGCCGTAATACTTTGTGCTGAGTTTTGTATGGGTATTTTGTGAATGTATATACAGTATTCTCTAACAGTCCAGGGACATACATCTTTACTAGTGACTGATTAGTTCATGCAAGCGTGCACGCATTGATGTCTTTAATAAATCTGCTGAAATTCCACCAAGTTCACAAACCACTCACAATTGAGGTCGATTTTGATGGCGTCAGACTTCTTCTCCTGCATTCTGGTTTTCGGCATGCTGTACTCGACAACACAGTGGAACAAAGAGTCCTTGTCTGCCTTTGTGGGCCGCATATACAGGATGCTCTGAATGGTATAGAGACCGGAAGCCTCCTTGACCACAGAATAAACCATATAGGTTTCTGCCAGATTGGAGAAAATGTTTCTTAAGATTATGAACTTCACTGAACAGTTAACAGAAGAATATCAAGTTCCAGCTGCCAGAGCGTGCATACCCTTGTTTCTGTCTTTCTCTTCTGGAATAGGTGTGTCATTTTTGAACCAGACGATTCTTGGCTGGGGGTGTCCATTCATTGTCACACAGGTGCCGATCTGATGGAGAAAATGAGGAAAATGTAAGCAATATGAAGAAAAGTGCACTTAGGTCAAAATAAAGTAATGTGAAAACATGCAATATATCCAAACCTCTGAGCTGGTTAACTTGCCCACTGAAATGGATTGAGTCGGTGGCTTTGTGAGTTCCGGCTTCTGAGGAGCAACTGAGAGAAAAAAAAAAATACGATTCAATGAAAGGAAATATTTAATTGTAATTGTGATGCACAAGCAAACGCACTGTCTAACTTTCCACATGTACAGCCTAACCCACACATCTTCCAACCTTCATAATTAAGTACTGCTGTAAATAACCTGCTTTCCTGTGTGACCTGGTTCATATAACTCGATAAGGATCACGCCATAGAAATCTCCTACTTCCTCCCTCCTGGCTCACAAACACACACACACACACACACCCACACAGGTGTGAGCTTCCATCTTGTTTCTTTGCGTTATTCCCAAACTTACTTTTCAAGGTTATCTTATCACAGCCTGCAGCTGCCAGCTGCTTTGGAAAATAAACAGCGAGTGGGTATTTCTTTCTGTTTCAATCATTCATTCTTAGTCACTGTCGAGATACCCCTCCCCGCTCCTACCATTTGGCCATAACCTTGTCTTTTGTTTTGCTGCTGTGTTGAATAGGATGCATCTTTTTTTTTTTGTGGAAATGAAGCTTTTCAAAAGACCCTCCAGATGGAGCGGGTCCAGGTGCTCAAACTGAGCGGTAGTCTATTTTCTAGGTTAAGATTTCAGTCCCCATCTCTTGTAGCTGCACTCTGAAGGACCACTAACATGTCGAGGGCACTCCAAAGCTAGAGGTAGGGCCAAGTGGGTGGGCTGGGGACTGAGCTTTTGTCTTCTTTTTTGGTAACTAATGATTTTGAACCATTCCCTTCCTAAATATAGTAACTAAAGAACCCTGTAATGTGTGTATATACATTTAGCAAAAAAAAAGGGTCTTAATTTGTTTACATTCAGGACATTTTTCTTTAAGTTCAATTCTGAAAATTGTTATTTTATGGGGTTTTTTTCGTCTAAAGCACAGTTTAGTTATGTGATTTTACTCCATGTAAATACTATTTATTTTCTGTTGTAGGCTTCCTGAGGATGAGAAATAAAGCGATTGCTGCTGCAGCTGAACATTCAGGAGACCCCATAATTCAGTCCCATTAAGTTCAAGCAGTGCAGACGCACCATAATTCACCCTCAATAAGTCAAGCTGTCCAATGTGCACAATGAATAATTGCTGGTTTGTTGGACAGGTTGTTTTCTTAGCACTGTGGGCGTTAAGTGTGTCAGAGAAGGCTTTTGTCAAATGTCCCTCCTTTGAGGTATTGTCCAACACTGACTGGTCTTTTCACAACAAATAGCTCATTTATGAGTTTTCTTTAAACCGTGGTGCCGCTGGGGGGCATAGATACTAATGGATAACCTATAAGCTGTTTTTCAAGAGGAAGTATGACTAAAGATAGGGTTGTTTTGCTTTTGTCTAAACCCAAATCTCTTTCTTTGCACAGAGACCTAACAGTTCAATCTGAAATGAAAAGTGTGTTTTGGTGTGTCAACTGTGTGCCTGCACCATGGCCATCCCTCAACATCTTAGGGATAAATCTGGACTCTTATTAAGGAGAGATATATTAGACATGACAAGTGTGATTGAACTATTCATCAATTATGTCAAGGGTGATTAGATTGTGGTTAATTGACCTCTGGGGAACTTGTCAAAACAAACTGGCAACCTCAGACTTTAGAGAAAGCTTCAAAGAAAAACTGAAACATTAAGTCTGCTCATGTTTTTTGACAGATGAGACTAAATTTAGAAGTTGCATCATATTTCCTTTAAAATCTTTAGTGTTGTGTTTCTGTGAGCACATATAAAAATGCTACAGGAGTATTGATTAAGTGTCATAGAGCCAATGTATGCACGCACACATATATTCCACACAGATGGGAATCATAAACTTTTGATGGCAGAAGCAGCAACAAACCAAATCTTAAAAACCAACCAAGAGCTACAGAAAAAGTTCTGTCTGTGTGTATCTGTGTGGTGTACGAATGCACATATAAAGGCTTTTCTTTTGACCACAACATTGCTTTAAAAATAAGTGACTTACAAAAGACTTTGAGCTTAGTGGAGCCATCTCCAACTCCCGCAGTGCCAACAGTGACCTGGCAGTTGAAGGTATACTCATCTGAGGGTTTCACATTGGTGATGGTCATAGTGAAGTCCTCCCCCATACTGACCCGGCCATCCAGAGGAGTGCCCGGGTCGATTATTACTTCCCCAGACTTGGTGCGGTAAGCCACACGAGTCCTGGATCCGGCTGCCTGGTCCTCCTGAAAGGATGGGAGAAGTTGGAAAAAAAACACCAAGCATAGCAGGAGTGAGCAAGAAAAGGGACAAAGTAACAAAAAAAGTCAATTACAAATTTTATTGTACAAAAATTCTGAGGTGAATAAAAAAATATTATTGGAGATTACTTACAATGGACCATTCAACAATGGTGGTGGGTGAGTCAGAACCAGTGTATTTGCAGGGCAGTTTGGCCGTGTCTCCTTTCATCACCTCCACTTCTTTATCCACAATCACAGTCACACCCCCACTGCAAACTGTAGAAAAGGAGACACCACAGCATGGGAATAAATAAGATTAAAAACTAAATGAAATTAATCCCCGAAGGAAAAAGTGCAGATATTATAGGGATCCATTTTGGTTGGCATGGTCAGTAATAAAAAGTTCCATAAATATATACTAGGGTTCCAGTTGACCATAAGGCATACATTCTCTGGTTTTCCTGGTAACATTTAGACATCACTGAGCATCTGAAGAAGTTCACTATACATACAGTATTAATCATAGAAAATAAAGAAGTAAAATAAAACCTAGGCACTTGGTTAGAGTCTTTCTTACTGATATGTAAAAAATGTCAGATATCCAAACTGGCAATTCAACATAACACAACTTAAGCTTGTTCTGTTTCTTTAAGAAAGGCAGATAGGGAAATACAAATAATAAAAAAACAAACAAACCACAGTGACTACAACTTGTCTGTGTGCATTTCAATTAAAAGCCTGTGTGTTTGCTCAATACCCGGTGGACTTCCGAATGTTCAAAGAGTGTGTAATGAGAACTAGGAACCGCCGAGTGGTGGCCACGAGACACTGTGTCTGCACTGGAGAACACCTTTTCCTGCTATGCCTTGGGCAGTTTGTCCCCATCACTCCTCACACCCCCATCAGCAAGAACAGGCAACAGTCTATGATTACCTGCTGTCATAGCACAGCACCTTCCAGGATACACACACACACAGCAACAATACACACATTCATCAATCCAATGTTTGCTCCCTGCAAATACATAATAATGGCATGGAATTCTACAGATGACAAATGACACCAGGCCAATGCCAGAAGGTCGACCACACATCTTCAGCTATACAGCTGTGTTTGTTATAGAATAATAAAAACACTCCACAACAGTGGAACATTATCATCAGTGTAGATCATGTAAAAAAAAAAATCCACCTGAAATCTATTATGCTCGATTACAAGCAGTTATAATACTTTCAATGGCATCAGGTCTCAGACCTTAAAATGCATTTCTACAACACTCCTGAAATCATTGACCAAGCTGTTTTTCAAGACTCTTAAAAGAACTTAAAAGTGGGAACATTCACAAACTGTACCCAAGTAGAAGCTACTAGGTCTTTGAGTCTGGCACTGTTAGTGTTCCCCATTCAAAAAAGACATTAGGATGTACCCAGTGT
This sequence comes from Pseudomugil gertrudae, assembly GCA_037177535.1. NCBI lineage: Eukaryota > Metazoa > Chordata > Actinopteri > Atheriniformes > Pseudomugilidae > Pseudomugil > Pseudomugil gertrudae. The sequence goes on along the minus strand of JBAMHV010000006.1, from coordinate 8,925,981 downwards.
CCCAGATTTCTCTGTGAAAGCATGCAGCTAGACTACAAAACCACCCCAGGATTGCTTCCTGTGGAGAAAGGTATATTATAACGCTCTATATCTGCCTTTAGATAAACAAAGTCCCCACTTGACAACCTTACAATTAAGGGAGGACTTGGAAAGAGAAGGTGGAGGATGGAGAGGTGGTGGAAGGGGAAAATGCTCCATTTCTGCTAATGAAGTTTGTGCAGAGTACAGTGCCATAAATCTGCTGTTATGGTGAGACATGCTGACACTTGAGTTCACTGTGCTGTTAGTGTGAGGTTTTAATAAATCAAAACAAGGGACAACTGCTGAGAAAAGACAAGGTTATTCCATTTATACTGCTGCATCTGTTTATTCAAATCAGAAACATGACACTCTAATTTACAATAAACTGTAGTATTTTTACAAAAGTATAGTGAAAAGCCACTCAACAACACTCCAATTCCAGTTGGGGACATATGTGTATACTGCTAATGAACAACATGGCCTCGCATTCTGTATCATGACATAAATTAATAATAACGTCAATTTCTTGGCTACAAATTCTACAGCTGAATAATTTATTTGTTGTGAAAAACTGCAGAGAGTGGGGAGGATGGACTTCTGGGAATCATAGATGTTTGACAGGCAAGCTTTAATAACAAGGCTGAGAAATGCAGACGGGTAAGATGAAAGAGAGTTCGCTCAAACTGTCCAAAGTGAGATAAGAGGCGCTGAGCAATGGCCACCTTGTTATCAGGCTACTGAGAGGAGAGGGAGCAAAAGATGTAAGGGGAAACAGAAAACAAGAATGAAGAAAGAGTTATAGGGTAAGCTGTCAAAATATACCTTAAGTTTAGTTGGTGTGGCTACTGAGACACATTCTGTCAGGGTCAGATGCTGTTATTCACCACAATCCGCAAACTAGACAGGGATCATACTGCAAGTAAGTGAAGAACTCAAGGAACAAATCTTGAGTCTATCTGGTGTTTTATTCTTTCATTTCCTCTACATTTACTTTTTTACTTCCCTAGGGTCTATTTTTACATTACTTCCATTTCCTTCTTTTGAAATATTTAATTATTTGCTTTCAGTGGCTCTCAAATCAACAATAGTTGTACAAGATGATACTCAGGTTTTGCATGTGTAAAGGGAGATAAAGCCCTAAACATGTTCTGTTTTAGTGCTAAAACAAACAAGAATGTGTGAGTGAATGAAGTAATTTGCTTCCCAACAGCACTGAGATGTTAAAGGCCAGTTTATATTCGCACAATGTCATGCATCAGGTTTGTTACACCGTAACCACTGTAGGCTCTGCATAGGTCTGCAGAGGCTCAGCACGTCTTCAGATCCTGATGTGCCTCCAAGCAATGCAAATTCAGCTGTGCAGAAGTACTTGCTTGCGATTGGCCAGATTTGATTACTTGTTACCAGATAATTGATTCTGCAGCCACATTGCAGATTTGCTGCCCAGAATAGATGGAGAAACCAAAACAGGTTGTGCTATGCAGCTGTTTGCTAATATCAACCAACCCCGAACCCCGAAAAAGAATTATACAACATGACAATGACACGCACTGCCTCTGCGTTAGCTACGTGGATTCAACCTGACGGAGACGCTGAATGACTTTAAATCCAATTTAAGTGTATCATTTAATGGTGCATTACAAAATACACATTCACACACACATTACAATAAATCACGTGATTGTTATGGCATATAAACATAAACTGGGCTTATCGGTACATAGAGCCTAATATTTTAAATTGATTTGATTTATTAGCTCAAACAAAATAAAAATTTGGTTTATATAAACATCTCAATCATAATAAATATCTGAAAACTAATTAAGATTTATTTTTGGTTCCATGGGGGTAGATTACTCTATTTCTAAAACAGAATAAAAGGAAAGCGTTAAAAGTACCGGTATGCTGTCAGAGTGCAGAAAACCGGTCTGCGATGGAGAGTTTGTTTTTAATACAAACTTTTAGTAGCTCAACATTAAACAAAAGTGTGAAAACAACAAACAAAGCAACTAACGTGCTAAACAGATGAGAAATCATGACATGTTTTACATTTATGCGCGTGTCACATGACTGTACTGCAGTTCTCCAGTGATTTTTCAGTTCATGCCCAATCAGGGAAATGGTTTGCTTTGTCCAGACATGACACAAATAAATGAAGGACCTTATGATATGATGATATAGACTGTTCACAATTGTTTAAAAAGCAAGGTTCTTTGTTGATTATTTAAAGATGTTAGCAAAGCGCTTGCATTTAGTGTCTACTTTCCAAAGTTTAAAAGCAAGTCGCAGCTGAGTGATAATGATTCAGTTCCTGTAGAAACAGAAACATCTGTTTTGTTCTTGCATCACATATGACATACATTTTTCAACCAGTGATGCAAATTTTCCAGCCATAACTGGATTCAATTAGCTGAACTCTCACTTTCAAAGTGGTTAAAGACTCTTTTTAATTTATTTTTATTTTATTTTGTTGAAGTAATTATTGTAAACCAATTATCTGTCAGTGCAATCTGTGTAAAAGTGTGAGCATAATTACAGAAAAAAATGTCGAGGGGATTGGGTGTGCAGATGTGAGTAAAGGGAATGATTTGGTTTGAAAATATAAATCAACAGAATTTATCTACGCAGCATCCTGCTCCCTTTGCCAACTCATTTCTCATTGATTTTATTCTTTCTCTCTTGTTCACATTCTCCCCCCTTTCATATCCATTTTTATTTGGGTGTTATTCACACTATGTTGCGTCCATACTGATCAATCAGGCCGCTGCTCTGTGTTTTACACACGAGGCAGCTGGACAGATAGACACAGGCAATTAAAGCATAATTAGGGAGTCCTCTGTCCAATCTGAGCCTACAGCAGCATGTGCGTGCGCACTCGAGTGTTTGTGTACTTAGAAACACAGGCTGTTCACTGTCACTGTGTGTCAAAGAGAGTAAAAGGAAGAAAGAGCAGTGGTGGGGGCTACTAGAGTCTATGCAAGCTGCATGGGGGTCTCGTTAGCTGATGAAGGCCAGATAATAGGATTTAGCCAAAGAGAGGTAAAGTGTGTGTGAGGTGGTGTGTGATGGGGTGCATGACCGGGTAGAAGGACAGATGGAAACAAGACGGTCAGACTGCGACCTGTACAAACCTACACAAACAGACGCACACTCAAATACACACAGACGCTTTTACAGTATATCTATAATGCATGGGATATTTATGAGTAACTGAACCAGCCCAAAAAGCTGCAGTTAAGTATACTGTGTGCTGAAAAATAACAACCAGAATCTGTAGTTAAAGAAGCATGGCAGAGTTGAGGAGACCCAGAGAGTCGTGTCAGTCCCACATCTCCTGAAAAGTTAATGTGATACCAACTTTAATACCATATGTCTGCCTCTTCTCTTCAACTCCTCTCCCAGCCTCTTTTTCTTTCACCCTGACACACACACACACACATGCAAGAAAGTGCTTCTCACTATGAAAAGAACCACCTGGATCCCCTCTATCCTGCCCCCCCCTCCTTTCTGCCTTGTTGTTGTCTCACCTACCTCCATACTGTAGACATCACACCAGGAGCCTCTTTCTGTCTTGAACTCTCCTTCTTTTTATTGCTCAGTCTCAAAGAGCATTTTTTAATACCCAGTGCACAGACTTTGTGGTGTAAGACAGATACAAAGGATTCAGTAAATAGTCAAATGAAGAAACTAAGAAAATGGAAGTAGGAGTAAAGAGAGGGATAGGAAGGATAAGAAACACAGAAAGAGACACAGGAGCCAGCACAAAAAAAGAAAACATCCGTTAACTCCATGAAAGTCACCATCATATACCTACAGCTCTGTGTGAAACCACCATAACCTCCATTTCATAGATATGAACCCAAACACCACTCAAGCGAAGAGTGATTGATGAGCTGGATAATGCAACACACTGTACACACTTGGCTGACAGAGCTAGGTTCCAGAGGAAGTGTGTTAGATTTCAGACTGCACATATCATGATGGAGCATAAAAATCTGCACCAACACTACCATGAAGCACTTTTAGAAGATTACCATTATCCAAGCATAAAGGCATGAAGGGCATTGGAAGTATGATGTGGGTACCTGATTAACAAGGAATGTCAGTCGAAATGTGTATGTATGCGTGTTGGTGTGTGGTCCAAAACTCTAACAGGATTAGCGTGTTTGACTGTTGGCAAAGCAAACATTCAGCTGTGGAAGACGTTGCCTCAATGTCATGAAGTACTGAGTCACCTACAGCACGAGGATATGACAAAACAACTTGTAACTTTCAGTATTTGTCAGACGACACAGATCAGCAACTATTCTGACTAGTCTTGAATAATCTTCTGCATGTATTTATAGGTGCCTTTCTATCTGTATCAAAAGGTGGATGGTCTCAAAGGATCTTTCCTCATGCTCAGAAGTTATTCCATAGCAACAAACTAATTTAACCAATTTTTTTAGCCAGTGCTGTAGTGGTCACTCAAGAAGTGGGTATATTCTTTTTGCCTTTGTCTCAAATTGACTCATCAGTCCTCATACCAGTTTTAAAGTTAACCCATTCAATCAATGAAGGCAGTAGTACTATCTAGTTAAGAGTGGATCATGGCTTCACCATTCTAGGCTTGCACACAACTGAATCACAGACATCAGGGGGTTTAGAAGTGGGTATACTCAATGCCGAGAGAAAAATAAGTGGGTATACTCCATAGACCCTGGACGACACTACTGACTTTAACCGGATCCTCCACAGCCTATAATATGTTGAGGTGATGACATCAATAAATGAAAGTAACTGCAAGGCTATAAACCAACTCCGAAGTCGTTTCCACAGTTTCCCTCCTCTTGCATGTGGCTACGGTGTGTCAGAGCATCCTTGTGTGTGGATGTGGTTTTAGCTGCATAGCTTGGAAGTGTACCTCACCTTACTACTGCTAGTTTTCTACCTATTTTCCCCAAAGGGTGCAGACTGAAGCATGCTCAAACCTTGTGTTTGCAGGGCTTTCGCATTCACTCAGCGCTCACATCATTCTACTTGCCCTGCGAGATGGGAGCGGTTTGTATTGTTCTAGAAAATTCACTTTGCTTAGTGAGTTTCATTTTGGCAGACAAAATCGATCTATCTCAGAAAAGCACCCCAGGGGGACAGCTGTAATGCAGACAAAATAAACAGAAAACCGCGCTCTCTGTAAAGATACCAATGTTTGTTCAAGGGGCTAAAATCAAGCGTGCTCACTGTATTTACACAGCAAAGCCAAAAAAACTTCTCTCTCTCTCTCTCTTTCTCTCTCTCTCTCTCTCTCTCTCTCTCTCTCTCTCTCTCTCTCTCTCTCTCTCTCTCT